>GL380530.1:9832-27207 GCA_000143925.2 Caenorhabditis brenneri
AGGTTTGAAAAAGGGGGGGGGGGGGGTTGTCTTCTAAAAAAATTTTTTACCCCCTTTTCCCAGGAAAAGAAAGAAGGGGGCCCCAATAATTTTTTTTTTTGAGAATTTTGGGGGGAACCAATGTTTCGTGTTTTAAAAAATCCCGGGGTTTTTACTTTTTTTTTTTCCCCCATTAATTATTTCCCTTCCAAAAAAAACCCGGGGAAAAAGGGGTTTGGGGTTTCACCTTCCTTTCCCCCCGAGATGGGGCCACAATTTCAAAATTAATATCCTGCTTCGGTTGGCCATGGAAAAGCGGGAATTATCCCACTTTTCCAAAAATGGAACTGGGATTTTTACCCGGGCTTTGGAGGGGGGGTTTAATCAAGGAGGGGGTGAAGGCCCCCCCCCCCCAAAAATAATGTACGGCAATACATTATCGATTAAAGAGAGTTTGTTTTTCATTTTTTCCCGTGACCGTTCTGGTAATACCTGAGAGTTGCCTTATCTTTGCCCTATCTTAAACGTGGAAAGGTCAACGATGGAGGGAAAACTCAAAGGTATTCACTTCTCGCTTCTACTACAAGTTCAACTTCTCGTCGTCTCTGGTTTGGCCACCAATGCACTCTTCATCCTGCCTTCACCGCACCGGCTCCACAATCAAATGCAGAAGACCAACCAGAAAGAAACCTCGGCTCGCGAGGAAATGGAACCGCATGTTTGTGTATAATAAACCGTTTTATATAACTGTTGTCTGGTCTATTCTTATCCATCCCTCCGCAGCGGGGCTAGCCCGCCAGAGATTAGGAAGGATGATATTGATAAAATGTGACTAAAATGAGTGCGTATCTTGTTGCTCAGATTTCGAAACTTTGCTAAATTTTTTATCAGTTTGAACTTATTTTTGAATAGTTTGACGTAAATCCCTTATAGCTTTCACTCTCTTATTGGCGCCACATAGAAACCAAGTACATTTCCGAGTGAGCTCAATTTGAAAATAAGTATATCCTTCTTGGTTGCTATCCATTACATTTCCTGTCACTCTTTTCCCCTTGAAACGGCCAATTAATAGACGTTTCCCTCGTTGTTTCCAATCCATTTCCATGTGCTCTCAACGACTTCATCCTCAGAGCTTTTCATTCTTGTTAGCCTCATTCGTCCTCCTGTTCGTTTTATATTTTGTCCATACTTGCTCCTTTTTTCCATTCCTAATCCGTGTCGTCCGTTGTCTTCCTTTTTCATCTTCCCACTGCTTTACATACTTACTTCTGCTCTGTGCATGCTCTCTCGACACGTCGACGAAGCGCGTAAAAACTGAATTGATCATAGACATTCTTCGTTTGGGAGGGTCGAAAGGAGGGGAACTCTTCACTTCTTCCTTTTCTTTTTTCTCTTCGTTTCTTTCTTTTTCACACTTTCTTGTCACATCTGAAACGGAAGATGTGCTTCTACTGCTGTTGGAGAGCAATGGAGGGGGGGGGAAGCCGTCGGTGAATTGAAACAGCAGCGATTTGGGGTGGCGGTGTGGAGTGGAAGAGAAAGAGTTGCTCTTTTATTCTACTTCTGAATATACGATTCATGTTTTTCTCATAATAATAGTCTTCCTTGCAACTAAGATTTCATGCACAGGATACCATGGCAACATAGGTAAATAGGTCAAACTGGATCTTTTTGAAAAGATGATTTGATGCTGTATGACATGATTTTAGTTTGCAGTTTTTTTTAATTTTACGATAGCCCAGGAATAGGTGACAAGCTTTTGTGTATCCTAAAAACCGTGATTAATTTTCTTGCATCGTTCAGAAAGTACGCAACTAGGTTGGTTATTCAATATAATCTCATTAGCCGAATCTAGCTACTCTACAAAACTTTTTATTCGACACAAAAAAAAACCGGAAATTGAATCTTCTATCATCTTTTATCAGCGGATTTTCTTTTTCAGCGATGTATATTTCATAGGTTTATCTGTCATTCACAGCCTAAAAATCAAAGCTCTACTTCCTCTTCATCCTTTTTTCACATGTAAAATTCAAGAAAAAGTTCCATACTCGCATACATTATTACATCGTTCTGTGTTCTTCTTTCTCTTTCCTCCATGATCTCAGAGATGACAAATCGTTGCTCATTAAAAATAAATGTATGTCTTTTCCTTTCGTCTGTGAGTAATTACCATGCTCATTGAGATGAGAGTAACTTGAATCTCAACTACTCATTTTTCTTTTTTCCTGTTATTTTTGGATATACAATTCATGTCATAACATCAGTTGTATACACAAAATGACTATATATTCTGAAGATACAAAAATGTCTTATGCCGCATACGAAAATAGAATTCGATTCCATTTGAAAGTTCTCATAATGATGTCATTTGTAACCTGGTGACAGGAGTGCAGAAGAGAGGACGGAAGCGTGGGCCCCCCGTAATTTGTGCATCACCGTCGGCTCACACATAATTCACGTCTTCCTCTCTCTATAGCTTCTACTTTTCGTTTTTCCCGCGAATCGACTGCAAACTCTTTTCTTTTTTTCAAGTGCGAAATTGATTTATTCATTTATTGAGTTAGGATTCTGGCAGCAAAGATTTGATGCATTTGTGAAAATAGTCGTATTCAACTTGAGATTTTGAAGTACTGCTCATCATGAACTTGTTCTTTTTTTTCAGAAAAAATGGAACAAGCGGAACAAAAAGCAAAGAATGAAGAGAAGAAAGAAAAGGAAGAAGCGGAGGAAACTGCAAAGAACGATGATGTCATAACGAAGGAAAAAGAAGCAGAAAAAACGAAAAAGAAACTGGGATTTCATGCTAAAGTAAGACCAGGATTTATAAAAAAAATGGTTATGAAATCATTGTTTGGAACGTGAAAATGAAGTGATTTTTTGAATAGGAAGAGTATAAGACTGACATGATATTGGAAGAAAACTTAATGATACAGATTTGGAGATAAGCTTACCAAAAAATTAGGACATCTAAGCGAGATTTTTTTTCTGTACTGATTGAATGGTGAACCTAAATATTACTATTAAGGTTACACTACCAAAATAGTTGTTCTAAATAAAATCCTCCCGGTTTTATTACTGGGGTGCATGGAAGAGAGAAGTATCAGCCATCTCTCTTGATCCCTTGGGAACCGAATATAGATTTTCCTCTCGAACCGGTCTAAGTCTACTAGTGTTTTCCTTCTTTTTACCCATACTTCTCTTCACTAGTAGTTGAAATTACTGACGAGCTCATTGAATGCCTTTTAGATGTTCACAAATTAGTTTCAAAAAAGTAACTTTCATTTATTTCTGATTCTTATCGATTATATTTGTTATTCCATTAAAAAATCCAATTATTTTTTAGCCGCCAACAGTCGAAATAACATCTCCAGATGCACCACATCAAGGGGTAAGTAAGCTCATTTATTTCCTCCCCTTCTCTCTTCTTTTTTTCACTACGAAATCCGATCCGATCGGATTACTACCCTTTCACGCCTTCCAATTTCTTCCTTCTGTTTTTCACTTTTCCCTTATTCTAGGCTTTCCACGATAACATCCCGAAGGAGCCGAAAGTAGTCGAAGAAGAAGAAGACGACGATCTTCCCACTTTCTCAGAAGATATGGATGAAGCGAGGCAGCAGATGAAGAAAGTTCTGACTGAATCAATGGTGGATAGTGAAGGTGCTGAGGAGCAAAAAGCAGAAGACGTCACTGCATCAGAATCACAACCACCAACAGTAGAAGCATCAACAGAGAAATCAACAACCGACGTAGCAGGAGAAGGACATACAGAACCAGCTCTGAATGGATCAGAAGACGCTTACCAGCAAGAAGGTCAAGAAGCAGCATATGATCCAAATGCTTATCCAGGTAGGTGTTTTTGAAACCAAGTTGATTACAAATTATTGATTTTCAGGTTACATTTGGAACTACGAAACTCAAGAATGGGAAGTTGATCCGAATTATGTAGCTCCAGAAGGAGCGTATGATCAATCAGGTTATGAAGCTCAGGCAGCTGCCTACGCAGAGTATGATCAGAATGCAGCAGCTGCCGCTTATCAACAAGAACATGCTGGATATGATCAAGAAGGTTATAATTCATATCAAGACAAAGCTTATGCAACTCAAGCCTATGGAGATCAAAGTCAGGGATATGATCAGCAAGCATATGGGGCAGAGACTTCAGCAGACCCATCTCAGGAATATGACTATTCAGCTTATGGAGGTTATGAAGGATACTTAGCAGCTTGCAAAGCTTATGAAGATGCAAATGGACAACAGCAATATCCGGATACTTCAACTACTGCAGAGACTGCATATTCACAAGGATATGGATACGAGCAACAAGGTGATTACCATCATGAAGGTGTTGGAGTAGCTGACGATACAACTCCAGCAACATCTACATATGAACAAAATGGTGAGAGTGCTTATGAAGGATATGGAGATGCTTATCAGGGATACGATGGATATGATCAAAATGCAGCTTACTACCAAGGCCAAGAATACCAACAAACTGATTACCAAAGTCAAGAGTATCAACAAAATGCTTATCGAGGACAGGAATATGATTATTCCCAATATCAAACTGAACAGCAGCCTACAGAAGCACCACCACGACCAGTCGCTCCGATTGAGCCTTTATTCAAGCAAGCTCCACAACAACCAGATCCATTCGGATGGGATACAACAGGTCATGCACATGACGCGGCAGCTCCATCTATTCCTGTTCAAGAACTATCACCAACTCCAGAAGGACCAAAAGCATCTGAACCAGTGACATCTCCAGCAAGACCACCACCAGCAAGGCCAGAAGCTCCAAAGAAGGCAGAAGAGACATCAGATGCAGCAGGTAGGACTTTGAAAAATAAAGTCTTTCTTTCTGAAATTCAACATTGATTGTTTTACTCTTTAGCACCACCACGACCTCCACCTGCAGCCCGTCCACCTCCCCCAAGACCAGCTCCAGCCAAAAAAGAAGAGCCAAAAGAACCAGAACAAGAAGAAGATGCATGGGCACAGTTTAAAAGAATGACGGAGAAGGTATGTGAAGAGGGGACACTTACTCTGCGCGCGCTCTTTCATATACACCACTTTCTCCTCTGGCAGCGGCGTCTTTCGGTGGTGCAGTGGGAGGAGGCGCGTCTTTCGTTCTTCTCCCCGCAAGTTCAATTCTCTCGCGCTACGCAGGCGATGAAATAGTTGCACAGACCTGTTCCTATTAGTTCACTGAGGAAAACAGCAATCATGAGCCTTTTTTGCTTTTTCAGGTCAGCACAGCAGTGAAATCTACAGAAAACACTTTGAAAAATTTGGAGGAAACCTCAGCGGCAAATGATATCAAAGATGAAAGTTATTTGGCGAATGTGGGAGGATCTCAAGGATTCGTGAATGAATCAACACAAAAAGAAATTCAAAGACTAACAGAAGAGAAGAAAATGGAGAAACTTCAAAAGAAGAAACTGAAACAACAAGGTAAAAAAGCAGCTTCACCAACTTATGATCCAGATGAGGAAGATGCAATGGATCGAGCCGCCCAGGAGTTAGCAATGAAAATGGCTAGTATGAGAACAGATATGGATGATTGGAAGGCTCCGGATATGATTCCAGTTAAAGAAATTAAAAAAGCTCCTGAAATTAGAAGAGTTGATTCTGCATCTGCGATTCCTCCAAGGAAAAGAAGTTCAATAAAAGACGTTCAACAAGATTCTGGAGGCTCTCTTGAACTTCCTCCACATCTTGCAGCTCAAGACTGTGTTGCTCCAAATCCAAAAGGAGATCATGCTCCAGATGATCCAATTCTTTCTGCTCCAGCCTGGGCTGATTTCGAAAGCTCTGAACCAATGTTGCCACCGAGTGAATCAGGTTTCTTTTCAAATAAAGATGCATCAAATGAAGGAGGAGTGGCTCGAGATGCTTCAGATGATCCATTTGTGACAGCAACTGCCAGTTCCGAGAAGAGATCTAGTTTTGTGGCAGATCCATTTGCACCACAACAAGCTGCTCTAATTGATGATGTGAGTTCGAACAATCATAACATGTCTCACTTTATTCGTACAGAAAACGAATTAAATTGTTAAATTAACGATATAAAAAAAAACTTCACAATAAATTATGTTTGAGGTTTTATTTTCAGAGTTATGATCCATTTGCTGTAGTAGCAGTTGAGGAAGTGGTTGCAATGGCTAAAGCAAAGGCTGAACAAGCGGCAGCAAATGCGGAGAACGACGAGGACTTCTACAATGGAAGGCAATCTCCAACTCTTTCTACTCCAACTCCAGAAGGTGGAAGCCCCATTAGCCAGCGACCACATGCTTTCGAAGATGACTTTAAATGTGAAGAGCTAACTGGTCTTGATACTCCAACTCCATTATACGATGAAGATGATTCTCAACCGTTGACTGATTTCATTCCAAAATACGAAGGAGATGGATGGGATTTGATGGTTCGTCATCCAATAAAGAAGAAGTCATTTATGGCGGAAAGATGTTGGAAGCCATGTTATGTTCGTCTCCATGGATTGACTCTTTATGTTTATAACGATAAAAAAGATGCTCAACCGATTCAAGAACTACTTCTTCAAGCCACGTATTCACTCTCTGATACAACATTACAAGCTTATGACGTGTATGGAAAGATTCATACAGTGAAACTTCAATTCGTGGTTTACAAAGAAAAGGTTGGAATTCGACCAGGACAAATCAGTCGATTGGTTGATGGTCATATAACAAAGTACGGTCTTCCTCTGGAGCATTCTGCTCAATGTACTGTTCTTTTGAAGTTTGGATCCTTGAATGCATCTCATCTTCAAAGTTTCGTGACAACTGTCGAAGATCTCCTCTTCAAATGTAAAGTTAGTCGAACTGCAAAACCGACATACAAGCAAGATGAAGTACAAATTCATTGTTATGATGAATACTCAGCATTCGTTGATAAAGAAGGAATACTCTCCGATCAAAGAGCTCGAGTCAGACTGTTCTGCTTGGCATTTTTAACTGGATCACCACTTCTTGAAGTTGGATTGAATGATAGAAGACGTCAAGGAAAAGAAATTGTAAGACGGAAAGACATCCTTCCAATGTACACTGAAAGGTGGATTCGTTTCGAAGCATTGGAGTTCCATTCAATTGTCAATAAACCAGAATTCGATAAAGAGCAAGTGATTTCATTCAGTCCGCCAGATGGTTGCTTTTTCGAGGTGAGATTCTTTTCAGACTACTCATTAGTATACCATACAGTCACCCGAGAGTAACCAGCCTTTTTTCAACTTCAATTTGTCAATTGAAACAATAACTCTTTATTTCCAGATAATGCGTTTCCGTGTTCGTCCACCACGAAATCGTGAGAAGGCAATGACAGTGAAAGCAATTATGAAGATTGCTGGATCAAAGGTTGAAATCAGAATAGAAGCGATGGCAGCTGCTCAGATTCAAAGAACTCGTGGGTCTGATGAGCGAAGAAATATCCCATGTGAAGATATTGCTATTCGATTCCCAATTCCTGAAGCATGGATTTATCTTTTCCGCGAAGAACGTCATTGGGGAGTCGGCTCAATTCACTCAAAGAAACTTAGGCCTGGAAAAGTAAAGAACCTAAAAGATCGACTTCTTGGAGCAGTTCAAGCCAGTGAACCAAATTTAATAGAATGTGCTATTGGAGAAGCAAAATATGAGCATGTCTATCGATCATTGGTTTGGAGAATTCCAAGACTCCCAGAGAAACATCATGCAGCATACAAATCACATTTATTGAAATGTCGATTCGAATTATCATCTTTCGATTTAATGCCAGAAGAATTTTTACCGAGATGTGATGTTGATTTCACAATGCCTCTAGCTACAGTATCCAATACGGTAGTCCGATCAGTTTCTGTAGAACAACATGAGGATAGTGATCGAGTGGAGAAGTTTGTCAGATATGTAGCCAAATATCAATATAAGGTACGTACTTTCTGGAAACTGGGTGAAACTTTCGAAGCTTTTCAGGTTGAAATCGATTATGTTCAATGCGCGGATCTTGATTTGGATATGGCTGATCCATCAGTGAATCCAGAAGCAGCAGCTGCTCCTGTTCCAGATCTTCATCAACCAACTTTCAATCCTGCAAATCAATCTACCGATACTCAACAAGGGTAAATTCAGTTTTCTAATTCAACAATAACAGCTTTTTCAACTCACAAAAACGAAATTATAATGATTGTTTCTCAGATACCGAATTGATTTCAATGAAGCCGAGATGGGCGGTGCAAATCGTCGTGACGATTCGAGTTCCGATGATGAACCAGATAGTCATAAAATGCCAATAATACAAATTGATATGAAAAATTATGGATATTAATTTATTAGCTTTATCAATTCTCTATACTTCAATCATGTTTTTTCTTCAAAATTTCAAAATTTTACAAAAGTTCAGCTAGTAATTTATTGATCTCTTAATATATTCCAAATGTCTTCCGATGCTCTTTTCACTTTTCTCGCCCGAATAGCTTCACAATGTGATCTCATTCATTGAATCTTGCAATAATTTATGAAACAAATGAAATTTTATGTAGAGTTTATCAAATTGATTTTAATAGAGAGTAGTGTTGCCTTTGAATAATGTGCTTTAATAAATTATTTGATCAAAAACATTCGAAAGTTATTATTGTACTTTTGAAACTAAATATTAGTTTTTAAAAAATCATCCGAGAGTCTGAAACCTGATATCCCTAATCCAGTCATCGAGTCTTTGTAACCCTGCTTCCCTGTTCTCATCCAACGCCTACTAGTCGCCCATCCCTAACAACTCCAAATTATAATACGATACTGCCGTTCATTTTTCAGCCACATCCGATATCTGCCTCTCCATGCCCACAAACACATACGCAATTTATTTTTCGAGAGCTGTTTGTGACCAAGTGAGCGCCACACGGCGGTCGTACGCCCACCCAGCAGCGCGAAAAAAAAACGAAAACGTACACCTCATCGGCTCATTCATGCGTCGTCGTCGTCCTCCACCGCCTCCGACGATTTCATTTGGTGAGGAGGGGCTCTGCGCAACTCTTGCCTGCGCTCACGTTGTCGAGACTCGACGCACACAGGGAAAACACATCTACTCGAGGCACGACGACGGAGCCCTGCGGCAGCTCAAAATGCATGTTTGTTAGCAAATGGGAGTGGTGGCGTCATACACAATCAGTCACGTATCGACGATTGACTGGTAGAGGAGGCAGGAGAAAAAGGAAAACTCTCTTGTGGGAAAGTTGACGTTTTCAGGTGGATATGGAAGAAAGTCTGGAAGTCCTCAGATCTGAGAGACACTCCGAAGGGAATGAAAAAGGGAAAAGGATATTGTGAGAACTGTATTCATGCCACATCATTACTTTAGTTCCACATGCTTCTGGGTATTCAATTGTGAAACCTCTTTTTCTGCTCGACTGTTGTTTTGAAAAAGTTCATCGCTTGCATCTGAAGGACTTCACTTTGCACTATTTCCTTCTTATTTTATCACTCCTCGCAATGTACACACTACCAGTACCAGCGTCCGTCCCTTCCAGAAACCAATACGTCTCTTGAGCATAATCACACGTTCTGCCCATTCTACATCTATTCACATGCATACGCAGAAAGCGTTGCTATACATGCACACCCGTAAACAGTGAATGCATGCGCAAATACGTTTTGTAGCGGTGATTGGAGTTGAAACGAGATACAACCAATGGCCCAGAGATATTAAGAAAAGGTAGCCGAGTTGCGCTCCGAAAATGTTATTTAGGTTCTCTGTCCTGCAGATGCCATTTAGTGCGGCCAAGCCTGAGAGCCATCGAAAGTTCAACGGATGTTCTCTAATTAATAAAGAATAGAAAGTTATTATACATGTATGGACTGTATAAACAGTGATCTCGTTATTGAAACAAATCTAATAAAATGTTCAGAAATCACAATTCAAATGTATTTTGATTTACTGTTCCTGATATCTACGCCTCTTTCCCATTTCTCTTTTGCCAGCTGCGCATAACTTTACGTTTTTCCCGTTTACTTCCTGCTGCAGCTGTGAGGATATATATATCCTCGAGACCTTTTCTTTTTATCGTCCGTCATTTTTCCACAACGTTCCTTCACACTCTGAAAAAATGAGCAGTTTGTGGCTCTGCGCAGTTGTGTCGTTGAGGCGTGGCAAGAATGGCAAATCGAGAAGAGGAAAAAAGGAGCGCGAGCAATAATATTGCGTCTGCTTCTAGCTTTTTTCTTCGTCCCCTCATCGTGCCCCTCACTTGCACACACGAAAATATGTTTGCGTCGATTGAGGAACGACGAAGACACAGTCACTTTTCGTCTAGTCTTGCCAATTATTGGCTAAAGCCACAGCCGGCGGCGGAAGATGTAGAAACGATGGTGCTCAGTGGCGATGGCGGCGGCGTCTGATACTATACTAAGTATGTGAATATGAGTATCCGGGTGTTGACGATGGCGGTTAGCGTATCGTAGAACGTTATTCCGGTTTCAGAAGGTTTAGGAATATTAGGATCGGATTATCAAACCTAGAAATTTAGAGTAAACTCTGTAACCTATAAATTGTTGACAAAAAACGTTCGGTATCGTATTTCTAAAAGTCTGCAGCCTGAAAACAACACTGATAGATATTCCTCTTTAGAAATGCTGAACAGAACATTAGATTCTTTGCATAAAAACTACGGTTGATTTATCTTTCAATTCAGCAGACTTGCAAAAGTAGGTAATCAGTTTCCTAACCACCATCCAATATATCAGGCACGGAATTCCTATCGGGCACAGAATCTCTCTAATTTTTTGAGACGGCTCTCAGCTTAAACGATATATTTCGTCTGAACTTCAAAGACGAAGTTCTCGAAACCTACAAAAACTGTTTTTTTTTATCTGAAGATCCTAGATTTCAGAAGTTATAGTTTCTATCACTCATGGAATCTCATTCAGTTGAATCATATCCCTTTTTTCAACAAGGATCCTTGAGTATTCTCAAAGCTCAGAACTTTGAAATTTGGAGTTTTGACTTCCAACATCTTCAGCTTCATCTTCTAAACGTCAACCTAATTTGACTAGTTCCACCCAGATCCTTCAGCTTTTTCTCTCCCTCAATTCGAATAAAAAAATTGGTGTCCTGGCATGTTTTAGTTGCGTCTCTCAGTGTTATCGTGAGTTGTTGCGTGAGCCTCAACTCCTACATTGCGTAAGAATTGCGGGAAACTGCTGCCGCAACAACATCGTCTCCGCTGCCGCCGCCGCGGCGTCTCGTCCATTTTGTGTCTCGTCGAAGCGCACGCACACATACACCACCAGGCCTCATACACACAAATTTTTCCATTTTTTCAGTCGCATTCGGTCGCAACCAACCCGCACCACCTCTCTTTTTCTCGCTATCTCAACCTCCTGTTGAGTGGCGCCGCTCCTCCAGTTACCAGTCACTTTCAAGCTGTTCACACCGTTCTATTATGTTGTGTATGAGATGACTGATGTGACCAAAGTTGAGTTGTAACTGTTTCCTTTGTATACCTGAAGCCATACGATGCGTTCTAAGCTATTACGTTCCCGTTTGTTGTAAGTTTCCGTTATCTTTGTTTTTGGTTAGCGTCACAATATATAACTGCTTCTCCTGTTATTGATGAGGAGGTGTGATGGACACCGTTTTTATTGAATGACGCACTGTTATTACATTTTGTCTTAATGTAGGAGGAACTGTAAAACTTCATAATCAGTTACTTTTGTACTTTTCCTGTGAGCCGTTTCACCGTTTTCAAAGTTAGGTTTCTCAGCAGTTATACAAATTAGTCATAGGCCTTGAATAGAACCATTGAGTAAACTGAGGTACTGTATATCCTTGGAAGGTCTGTAGGTGAACCTTGTTTCTTTGTTCTTTCAACTAAAGAAAATCGTAGACATTGTTTCATTAATCTGTCTTTGTGAATCTAGAAATCAGTTACTATTGACATCACTCCTCCGAATGATCAGTCTGAAGAAAATAAAAAGATCATCGCCTGTAAGTCATTCTTTCTCATAAGCTGTCTTTTTTCTGAAGATCTGTAATCTATCACCCCCACAATCATTAATTCAACAACATCTAAATAGACTTCGTAACATGAAATTTCAACTCTTTTCAAAGCGAGTTTCTCAGCTGATACCTATGAGAGTTTTGCATTTTGCGTAGTGGTCGCAAGAAACGGGTGAAGCAGGTGCAGCGACGAGTATTTATGAAAGCTAATCATACGTAATACATAGGAAAAGAAGAAGTAAGATTTCTGATTCTTATGTCTTCTAATCTCCTCTTGCGGCAGCTTATGACTTACAAAGTAACAAGGTAACCCGTGTTGTCCTTGGTTCTTCTAAACCACTTCTACTACCGTACTCTCGCTTTCGGTTGCCCTTCTTATTTGGCTGCTATATCTCATGCATGTTACAACCTTCTAACATCTCCTTTTTCCTTCTTCTACTACTGCCCAATACAGCTTTTTTTTTCATCATCGTTCGTTCACCACCCCACTCGCAAAAGTCTCTATCGAAAGGCGTCATGTAGTAAACAAAGACATCGTCGGGGGGCAGAGGGCGCGTACCTCCCGCAACGTAAGGCTGCACACCGCCAGTCTCACTTATTTTGTGATGCGTCGGAGGCATTCGAGCGCTGATGGCGACCTTGATTTAATGTTGCGTCAAGAACATTTGAATTTACTTTTTGAAAATGTGGATATGTTTTGAAGTCACATAACGGGATCCGAATATCTGATCAAGTTTTTGGATGAATTCAGAATTTTAATTCTTCTGTGTACCGAAATCTGAATTTGGTCTGCATACTCTAAAATACACATACCAAAGTTACCATAACTTCTCTCTCATAACCAAAGTCTTTTTTCAATTTTCGTGTAATCATGGGATAAAAATTCGGATGTATTCATAGCTCACTCTTCTCATTGCCTGAGTAAAACGAGAAAGTAGAGAAACTTGTTTATTCTAATTTCCTGAGCCTTTCCGGTGAACATTCTTCTAATCACTTCTCCCTATTTTGATGATACTCGTACTCTTCCTGTTATATTATCTGTTGCTCAGCAGTATCAATTCATCTTTTCCAGGGTTTCTCAAACTATGGTCGAAATCAGAGTTGGGTCTCCGAATCTTGACCCCCTCGAAGATGATTTTCTTTTGGCCCTCATCGACTCTGTTCAACGTAACCCGTGCGTGTACAATCGTTACGATCCGTTGCACAAAATGACTGATTACAAGCACGGGGTATGGCAAAATATCAGTCTTGAAATCGGATATGATGGACAACCAGTGGAGTTGGAAAGAAAATGGAAACACATGAGAGATAAATATGTTCGCTTGAGGAAACAGGATAAACAGAAGGCACCTATTAAAGATACAAATAAGTGGTAGGTTGAACTGAAAAATAATGTATTTCTACATAAATTATTTGTTTGGTAAACAATTTTGAGCCAACAGATCAAAAGTTTTAGCTACACTGAGAGTTAGTCCAACTACTACTATTTCTGATACTATTCTTGCAAGTCAATCGTTGATTATTTTTTCATTTACGATCTTTTCATTTTTCTTTTTTAAAGGTACAACTACTATCAAAAAATGTCATTTTTGGATCCATATGTTGAACATCGTAACCGCAAACGTCAAAAGGATTTCATGGATGGAGGCAACTCTTTGGACATGATCGATGAGGATGCTTTGTTTCTGGAGGACCTTGATCTAAAAGGGATTTTGAGACAAGATTCATTGGCTGGATTGGGATATGAATCTCCACTCACCTCCTCTAGTACCTCTTCTTCTAGTACTGTAACAAGTTGTAGTCTTGAATCACCAGTTGAGGAAACAGAAGAACAGAAAAAGAACCTTCTTCTCCTTTACGATAAACTCTTTGTGAAAGCAGCGAAAGCAGAGAAAATGAATGGAAACGTAAGCTAAAACATTATGATCACCTTAATAATTAAAAAAGTTTTTCAGAATGCTCCGCTCCTTGCTCCAGTTCCAAGTGACGTAAAAACTACCACTTCGTCAAGCGAGCCGAGATCCCGGAAGCGTAAACCAATTCCAGTTCAAATTCGTCAAGAAAGTCCGCTACCTGAAAAGATAATAAAAGAAGAGCAGGTCGATGATCCAGCTAAAGATGATCAGGTAAATTAAAACATTATTGGTGTCCTAGTATATTAGGACAAACTGTTAAAAGTCGAGTCTAGAGAATTATAGTTCTCTCGATCCGCTTGCAATCTTTATTAACTTCCATTTTCAGGTCAACCTGTTCATCCGTTCAATATCTGAAACAATGAGTCGCCTCGACCGTAAGAAGTTTGCCATGGCACAAATTGAAATCTCGAAAGTTCTGTATGACATCGAATTCGGAAAAAACCGTTTTTCCAACAAATCTACCTTGTAAATAAATGAAGAAATCCCTCCTCCAAGTAATTGTGATCTCATTCTGTTCTATATCGCCTGTCATAGATTCTCTACATTTCCTTTTTCTCCCGGTTGTATCTTACTCAATAAATATTTTGTTTCACAAAAAAAACAGAAAAAGTTCAAATGGGTTCAATTCAAATTTCATCGAAATCTTCATCATCATCGTCATCATCTTCCCATGGTTCTCCATTATGATTCTTTCCTTTTGATGCCTTCTTTTTCTTTTTTCCACGAGAAACACTCTTCTTCGAAAAACAGAACACTACTCGATTGTAAGCCACAGAGATCATAAGACAACACGTGAGAACAAGGTTAATGAAGACAATCAAACCAATAATCTCATCATCTTCAGCGAATTCAGTGTTGAGATCGGTTGCATCGTTGTAGTTGTGGAAGTGGATGTGGTGGAATTCAGAACATCGGAAGATAACATCTCGGTGAATGTGGTGTTAGAAGGAATACTTTGTAGTGGGTAGAGATGATGGAAGAGATGTTAGAAGTAGTGAGGGACGAGGTATCAATGGCACTGTAACGACGATTTTGATAAATATGACCTCAATTTTAGTTCCGGTAGCACAGTATAAAATATATTTTTTAAAATCCTTCAGATATCAAACTTACTTTGTACTTGACATTGTGGAGTTTTCACTTAAAAAAGAGCTTTGAGTTGAAGTTTCAGATGAGACCATTTTCAATAATAACTTCTTTCGTTCCCAATAAACCATATTTTTTCATTCCAAATTTTCTAAAAGTTTACCAGTGCAGAATTTCAAATTATGAGACCAAGTTCATTCGGTTTCTGATTTTCGAAATTTGAATGCACTTTTCTTGGAAATATAATTGTCAATTCTAATTTTTTTCTAATGATTTTTTGCATCTGTATTGTTTTGTAAAGTCAAAAATGTGGTTGATTGAACAATTTTTCATTCGAAACCAAGAGTTTTTTCATAAAGCTTTGTACAGAAGAAATGTTAGTTCGTTTGTTGAGACGGTCCGAATCCAGCTTCTCTCTTTCCATAGTATCCATAAGCTGATCCATATCCATATCCACCATAATATCCATTGTATGCTCCGTATCCACCGTAGTAAGATGGATAATAAGAAGAAGCATATCCGTAGTATTGAGCACTTGTTTCTTGGACAATTGAGCACATGACAATAGCCAAAACACAGAGAAGGCTGAAATATTTTAATCAGATTCTTTGATCTTTCAGAATTAAAAACTTACAATTTGGCGTTCATTTTTAGAGTAGAAATCGTTAGAAGAATGAGAAGATTCTTGTTGTAACTGCCGAAAGAGTTCTCTTTTATACTACCTCCGTTCTATTTGTTCATAGTTTTTTCGGTGTCTTTGCACAATGAGTTTTGCCGCTGAATGTGTCAAAAAGGTATAACTAGTATGGGTGGACCACAGATCAAATACCGATGAACAACTATTTTCAGATGGAGTAAAGTGAAAATACACAGAAGATGATGCCGGTATAACAATCAGTAAAAACTTCATTGAAAAATACAATTTTCGGAGAAAATGGTTCATGGTTCTCCGTCTCTGTCTTGTGGATTCATGAAATTATTGAATCTGCTGTCCTGTCTATGCTTCATACAACACCAACACGCTGATGAGATTATACATAATAGAATGCATAATCCGAGAAGGATGAACATTGCAATCCAGAATGCACCGATAGCCATACCAACACCATCATGTAGCAAACTTCCAGATTTTGTTGTTGAGATGGATTCGAGAGTGGAAGTAGTTATTGCTTTTGTGATGATTGATATGAATTGAGAAGTGGCTGGAGCAGCAGGTGTTGTTTGAACAATTGGAAGGAGACTTGATGAAGGTTGATTGTTAATTCTAGCAAGAGTTGATGAAGTTTGGGAAGCCATTCTCTGAAAATGCAACAGGGAACGGAATATCCATATCATTTTTCTTTGGAGGTCACAGTGTTATTTGTATCAAAATGAATCCATACCTGCAGATTTTTAGAACAGTTTCGTGAAATGAAGAAATGCATATAATCAAACGTGAATTCATTTATAAATAAATTTTAAAACAAGTAGGGTGACAAAAAGTCAAAGGTCAAACTAGAGAACTTTGGTACCAACGATCAAGTTGTCTTGTCATCTCCACCAGTTTGAGTCTGCTCCTTTGATTTTCCTTCAGATTTTGCAGACTTATCAGCAGGTTTTACTTCTCCAGGCTTTCCAGACTTTGGAGCAGCTTCACCTTCAGGAGCAGCAGCTGGAGAACGAGCAGCAGGATCAGGTGGAGCACCACCCGTTTCCACGTCATCAGCAACTGGATCCGGTTGAGCAGATGCCTTGTTGAATGCAGCCATTCTCTTTCTCTTACGACGGGAACACCAAACAATGAGAACCCAGAAGACAATGATTGGAATGGCGATACCGAGAAGGATGATGATGAGCACAACGATACTCCCCGATTGACTTGAATCGGTTGTCGCCATTTTTAGCAGCTGAAAGTGTTGGAGAATGATGAGGGAACAAGTGAATGGAACTTACTTGTTCTTCTCCGAATGGAATTGAGGAAGAGAAAACTGAAACTGATGGAAGTGTTTTGTAAGGCTCAATTGTTAGAGAGAGGTGTTTTAGGGCAGTCAAACATTGGCAGGGTTACCTCGAGGCCAGGTTTGAGGGAAGTTTCTTTTTTTCTGAATATTCAATAATAAAAACGAGTTTTTTTGGAATCAGAGTGCCAACGTGTTTACCCGAGAATGCAGTTTTGGAAAAAAAACTGCACAGTTGGAAAATAGCTTCTAAATATCCAACAAAACAAACCAACAAACCTTTTTCGCATTCAATGTGATCTCTTAAAGGGGTAGGGAAGTGAAAAAATAATTATGAGTATTTTATATGAATCGATTCAGAATGTTGCTCTGAACAAAAAATCCTCTTGGGGTCATGTCCGAAAATCACTTTGAAGCAAGATACAGGCGCTCAAAGTGATGAAAAACCTTCTACCCGTCCTGAAATTAATTATTA
>GL380531.1:2491-29507 GCA_000143925.2 Caenorhabditis brenneri
CGTTTGTATCGATTTCGTCAGACAGGGCCTGGGAAGACGAGGAGAAATTGAGTGGGACAATGAATGAATGACCAACTCAGACTGACGTACAAGATGAGAGTGCTGTCTCCTGGGTTACTAATCTTGGGTCTCACGACGAAACGAGGGGGGGGGTCACATAAAATATTAGTTATGGTATAACCTAGGTGAAGAAACTGTCAAACATGGATAATGACAATTAGAATTTCCTTATGAGACAGGGATTTATGATGATGGATTACTGTCAGAAAGTGTATTACAAAGATTTAAAACAATTGAGATCATCTTGTTTTTTGCAAGGAATGCTGTGATTACCATGTTGAATTGTCTTCTCCAAGAAGCGAACGTATCTTGGAAAATTTAAAGACTTTTTTTTCATTTTAAAAATTTACAAATTTCATCAGTATTTATAATTTATAAATTGTCAATGAGATAGTCGACATAAAAAATCAGACAAAATGCTACAAACAAATCGTACGAATAGATTCACAATCGAAATCGAAGATCATGTATAAAAACAATTGAAGAGATTATCAAAACGTATTGCAATGGGATGAGGTATTATTGAAAAACAACAGGATATGAACAAGGAACCGGAGATAATAAGTGTGAGAAAACGGAGAAAATAGAGACCAGCTACTTCACTTCTCTTTTGATTTTGAGTTCATTACAGTAGGATTGTGCAATTGGTGTAGAACGAAGTTCTTCTTGTATATGATGGAAAATCTGTTCGAGATGGTCCAATGGGAGTTGCCCAATTTTATGCTCACCAATGATATCCGATGGTATTGAGAGTGCACTTTCAGGCCATAGCGTACTGAAATAATGAAACATTGTTAAATCGAATCTGATGTCTACAATACTTACTTAACGACTTGCTGTACAGCTTTTGCATTCGGTTGTCTCCCAATTTGTGTCAAGAAACATGCATAGTCCACTAGAGTTTTCCCCAATTTATTCTCTGTTGTCACTTCACTCCCAGCTATGCTCACATGAATCCGGGGTGATATCTGTACAGAATACTGTAATCCATTTTCCAAATTCACTTCTGCCAACTTCTTTTCGTGAGTGATTTTTTTGGCGGTCGGTAGTTGCGGTTGAAAAGAGGAGGGATTGAAACCATGGGGTATTTCACTGTTTTCATCGTTATCTAATTTACGTGTTCGTAGATGTTTCAGCTGGAATAACTTGTTGAAAAGTGCAGAATGACGACGATGTTGATGAGACAGGAAGTGAAGACGCTCATCAGTGCTGCACGTGTATTGTGAAAGGATTCTGAAAGAAATGAAGGAAATTTTTTTCAAAGCTAGGCTATGTGTTACTACTTTCTATTTAAAATTTGGTTAAAACTCACCCAGGACCTAGAAAAGTCAAAAGAGTTGTGTTCCCATATCGGAAAACGGTGTCCATGTCAATCCCAGAGTGATGGAGGAGTGCATGTTGCTGAAAACTGCAATTCTATCTGGCCCCTTTACTATTTTCCCTTACAATCAATGAATCTAAAATAGTTTTCTGTATATTTGGTGTCGGAAGAACTGCCAATAAATGAGGTCTTCTGAATTTCATCAGGCGGTGATACTCGTCATGCGAAGACTTTCCTTCTGAAGAGACCAGTGTCAGTGGATGAATGTTCTCGTAATTTTCATTATTAACTTTCTTCCCAAGATCTGCAATAAAGACTTTGATTGACCAGCTCAAATGCACTTGATAACCTGCAAGCATCATTTTCTTCGGGAACTTTGCTGTTTTCTTCCGTCCCACGCCCATCAATGTGTAGATGTCGGCTCGGTAAGCGGCTACATTCGGTAGTTTTTCGGCGTATTTCTGAGAATTGTAATATATTGAAACTACGTTTTTTTTCTAATTTTTTTCAAATTTCGATTGTTTTTAATCGAAAATTCATTCATCTAAAGAGATGGGGAGCAGGTCGCTGTTTTCAAAATGAAAAATGTGTGAATCGGGTGCGCGCGCGACCACCAGATGTTCGTAATGATTGGTGTGGACTTCGTATCCAATTGGTACGTGTTTTTTATGGATTACACCGAATACACATTCACAGAAAATCACATTGAATACTCTCTCACATAACAAAAAATAATTTGATTTGAATGGGTGTGAGTGACAGGAGAGTACGTAGGACGAGCAGCCGAATGGGACACCCCTTTGGTCAACTGGGCCTGGTCTCGGTGCCAGGAAGTCTGATGGAAACATTTAAAAATAAAACTGAGAGTCTATGTCAGTTTATGTTACTACTGGATGTTTCTGACAGCATTTTCATGTAATCCAATTTTTTGTACTCTTCCGGATTTCTATGATAAGATTAATCTTGAAAATCCTTTCCGCGTTGAGATTGATAAACCCTGATATATTCTCTTATTTTCAAGATTCAATCTTTTCAACATTCACTTCTGAAACTTGAATTCTTTCTCTATTTTTCAAAATGGAATACGTTTTCGTACCACCCTATCGGAATGGGTATTCCCTAGCGAAGAATCTTTATTTTGACACGCCAATTTGTCTTCGACTCCACGCCTAAGATTAATTTGAGCTGTATAGAAAGAGCACTTGACAGGGCGGCTTTTGGTTTGATAGAATAGTTGGGTGAGGTGTGTACAACTTGAATGAGATTTATGTGGAGGGATGACCCGCGTGATTAATTGATCCTTGTTGTGCTATGTAGGCGTGTTCTTGAGAAGCTTGAGGCATAAAAGTACCGTAATCCTATCTTCTTCAAAGTTTCCATTCTTGGGTTTTATAGTCCAGTAAGGATTTATAAAACAGTATTTTGGAAAAGGCCGATGTTCGAAGTAATTTTTCTTTAATTCGAACATTTCCTCTTTCGTGGATCCTTGTATTTTTTTTTTGCTGTTTTTGCATGTTAATTGTTGTGTTTGTCTTTTGCTTCCTCCTTTTGTCTTCCAACGAGAGGTCTCACACACGAAAATTTTGTTCGACACAAGAAAAAATGGGCCGGAAAATTGATGATGACGCTTTCCTATCTTATGGTGGCTCGTTCGTTTTCTTCTTCTTTATTCGAAAGGAACGAAAGGTGATGTCTTCGTGTTGGGAGCGTGAACAACAGCCCAGTCACTTTTTGTGTTCAACGAGATCTTCTTCTTTTTACTTTTTATATTCTAAAGAGTCAAAAGAGCTCGCCCGCAAAACTGATTGACTTTTGGAAGGGGAGGGGTATTCCCACGACGAAACTTGTCACAATTCATTCTCATTCTCACGAGCTTCTCCTCCCTTCCCGCCATGTCAGCCGTAAGACAAAACAAAATGGGGCGGAGTTTAGAGAACCCATGAAGACTGAGGATGTAGAAGTGTTCTTTGTGGTGTGTGTGGCTATTTTTCCTTCCGTCCATCTTTCTGTTTGCACTGATATAGTGCTCCGTGGTTCGGTCAAAATGAGAAATTCTAGGGCAAGAGGTTTCGTCATTTCAGTCCAAAAAAAAAGAATGTAGTTGAGAAAGCGAAAATCTTGATTATTTTTCGTTGTTTTCTTCAAATTCTCAAGCTTGTGTGATTCATGAATTTCGCAATTGGTATTTCTCAAGTTGAAAATTTTTTTCGTGTGTTCATTTGTATTCCAACTTCAAAGTGTGGTTCCAAAAACCATTCTGGAGTGGTTGGCAAAGATCTCGTTCTCAGAGCTTCTAGGATCTTGATCAATTAGGAAAATAATGCTTTCAATAGTTTTTCGATTTTGATCAAGATTCGATTGAAAGTTTTAGACGCTTTGATCCGAATGGATGAACTGAGACACTGAACCCTAATGGATGGAACTTTGGTCGACAAACTTCAGAAATCCACGTGAACAATTATTTTGTTGTTTCCTGACCCCTACTTTTGCTTCTTTTTCTTCTCAATTAGGTCTCCAGCTTGGTTAGCTAGGAATATAAATAGAAAAATAAAGATGTGGGAATATACACGGTTCATTAGGAAATCTAACGAATTCCAGCCATTCGTTTTTTATTCGCCGTAGTCGTTGTTCATGTGAAATTCTAAATCACGTGACATGGAACTCTTTCAGCTACAATGAATTCACACTGATTCCCATGATTCAATCCTACAATTTTTGAGACGCATTTTTTTAACATTCAAAAGTCTAGAAGAAGTTCATCTTCGAAGTCATTCTAATTCACAACCGAGGAAACCTAGTCCTTTTGTAATCTCAAAGTGCACATCGTTCCTGTGGCTATTTACATTTTCGGATATATGCTCTTTTTATGCCTCTTTTGTTTTTTATTGCTAGAAAGGGTTCCCATTGAGAATACAAAGAAAATTGTTGAAATGGAAAATGGGAAGTCCCGAAAAAAGGTTCCCTCGACATCATCAGTTATTCTCAAGAGCCTTCTGTTTTTTTTTCTGTTTTTGTTCTTTCTTCATCTCAGACTTGGATGAAGTGAAGGAAGATCTATGTGGTTTATTCGGAATGTTCAAATGGGAATGTGTGCCAATTTACGGTTAAAGAAACAATGACATTATAACAAAGTTTTAGAATATCCCTAGTTAACTAAACTCAAAAATAGCAATCAAGAACCGACTTCAGGAGAGAATCTACGGATCATAAAATTACTTGCTCTATAAACCAAGACCAGATTCTAGTCACTAGATTTACAGTTTTATTGGAAACTGAGCAGTTCAATAGTTTTGAAAACTTTAGAAATTCCTTCCATTTTTTTTATCTTGCTCTTAACACTCTAAGTCTTCCCAGTTCACTTCATACGCCAAACTTAGGCTTCATATAAATCAAAGATGACAAAAAGAAACACGGAAAGACTTCCTTCTCGCTTATGTTCTTCTTACCCCTCAGGGGACCTTCTATTCCGAACATCATTTACTCTTCCTAAATCGAATCTCGTCAGTTTTTGTTCCTTCTCTTATTTCACTCTCTACATATATACGCTGATTGCTCCGTCAGTAATTGGTGTCGTCCTTCTCTCATCATACTCGCCTTCTGAATATCTGAGTAGACACATCATCATCACCATCATCTTCTTCTCTATCTGACTAAAAACAACAATAATACAAGTTGTGCGGTTAGTCAGAAGAGTGCTTTCTAGCCAGGCAGGGCGACGGCTCTCGAAGAGTAACCTCTTCCTTCCTGCTTTCTCGCCGAAAGAAAGAAGGGGAAGGAGAGACAAAAAGTGTATTTACTTTTTAGAAGGAGTCGACGAGCAAAGTGAGGGAGGAGGCCACAAAAACGAAGAAGAATCGGTCATTCGGAGCAAAAAAACGAAAATATTCATTCATTGACTGTCATCCAACATCCGATGCTCCATGCGGTTTCATGAGGTGGGTATTTTGAAATCACTTTCTAAGTGAAGATTACGGTATCTACACATGACTTTTCTTAATTTGAGACACTCTTGAAACAAGAGGGTGTTTCCAAACATTCCCTGCTGGTGATTTCTCCAATTGTATCTTAATTCTAGAAACGTATCTTCCAACTTCTCCTCTACTTTTCCATCTTATTCCAATTCACCACTTCTGATGTGGTTTTTACGGTTGAAGAGAGTGCCACCAATGTAACAACACCATCTCGACATCTACACAAACTTCGTCACTCTCGGGGTATGTATGCAGACTTTTTTTTGATAGGCATGACTAGTTTTTAAAGGATCTACGCCATATTTAACGGCGTCTTCATCAGTCATAAATCCACGAGAGTCGAATCGCCTAGAGTCATTCTCCCTGAATTGCCCACATGTCGTTGACTCGAGCAATAAAAATGTGAGTATTTGAATGTCTTTTTTTTACTTCAATGTTTTCTTTTTAAGGTACATATCGAGGTAGTATGGACTCTCAACGAAACAGTGTGGTTGAAAATCGAGAATGGTCATCAGCGAGTGGTAAACGGCGAATCGACGTTTAACAAGCGGCGAGTGTCAGGTTAGTTAGAAATTCCGGTGGTATAAAGTAGAAGCACTTCATGCATTAGTTAGTGGTATTGGTGTTGGTAGGCAAGAGGAAAGAACTTTACTAAAGGGCATAAATAATAGGGGAGAAAAGTGAGTAGGGTGAAGGTTATTTCTGGGCAGGAACTTGATGCCAACGCCTTATTCTAGATTGAACTAATTACGAAAGTGGTTCAAGAGTTCTGAGCAACAATGCTTCTTATAGTATGAAAGTTTTCAGAGGAAATGAAATATGGTATACCGAAATATAATGTACCGAATACAGAATGATTATATTACATGTTCAATATATACATGTTTCTTCAGGCAAAACTGTGATGCGACTTCTGCTCAACAATGCTCGATACCTCTTCGATTACGATGAACTTACTGGTGATTTCTCTATGGAAATCTCTCCAGTTCTCTGGTCATCTGACTGCGGCGCTTGGCAATGTCATGTCACTGTTCGACAATCCAACGGGAAATCTCACACACTCACAAGTCGCCGTCGAATTAAACCCGGCGAGATAGGGGTTCGAAAAGAGACTAGGGAGGAGACAACGAAAAAAGAAATCCTTCCGCGGGTTAGTACGAAAGATTCAAATCAGATAAATTAGTCAACAGAGCGTGTAAATGCAATTCTGAATTTCTATTTTTCAGATAGAGGAGAAGCCGGTAAAAGGACAAAGAGAACGAATCGAGTTTGCCAGTTTGTCTGTGGAACCGATTCAAGTACAGAAGCGAGGAGACCGTTCTTCTGATCACTGGAATCTCAATGTCGCATCGTTTTCTAGAAATTCAGACGACAATGTGTATATGACACGAAAAGAAGAGGAGCTTTCTTCAAATGTCGTTTTCGCCCGAAATGACGGACCAATCCGACAGCATCATAAACCGGTTAGACATCGCGAGTTGGAGCGACTTTTCGACGCCCAAATTGATTACGAATTAGGTATAACTTTCCTCTCGATGCACGAAAGAAGTTATTTTGAATTTCAGATATGTCAACAGATGACATGTATTACTTGAATTCTCGAGCCCGCGCACGAAGTGCACAATACTACTACAATGGAGGCGCTGATGATCGAGCATATCTCACACTATTCTATTCAATGTTATTTGCTGTTTCGTTGTTTTTGTGAAAAACAAAAAATTAAATTAATGTAATAAATGGGTTAAGATGAACTGTTACCTTTGCATTTTTCGAGAAAACATGTGACGATTCCACAATAACCATGCTTGAAATGTTATTTTTTATGAGACGTTCTGCACACTCCGTGGAATGGAAATTGAATAGAGTCGCATCGACATCCGATAAAGAAGATGTCATAGACGAAGACTTCTGCAGTGACTTTACCAGAATCGACAGTGCAGATTTGATTGGAGCATGCCCGTCTGATCGATTTTCTTCAACAATTTCTGTTTTTCTCTTCTTCTCGGATATTTCACTTTCAGAATCTCCAAAATCTTTTGTGTTTTCAGAATCTTCAATTTCATCGCTAGACTCAAAGTCATCGGTAGAAGATGTTAATGTGGAAACTCTGATAGATGGAATTCCAGAAGGCATAACAACTTCCGGAGCATCATTCGTCTGCCTATGGTCCGTAGAACTTTTAGTGATGACAAGAGGAGCCTGAAAGCTAATTCAAACTATGCATTTGTTTCCAAAAAAAACGACTTGAAGCAGTCGATCTCGATTTTAATTCGATTCGATTCAAAGTGAAAAAAAAACAATTACCTGGCTACTCGGCCGATGCTTCGCTAAGGATGACACCAATCGGATCGGAATCCAAATTCGCATTCTGTAATGGGGTTATTCAGGGGTAGCAAAAAATTAATTTTTTGCTTTTTTTGCTTTATTCTGGGGGTAGCAAAAAAAGCAAAAAATGGGTGGCCGAAGTCTATTGTTTGCTGGGTTTTTGTCTTCCATTTGGGTTTTTTTCTTCCATTTTTCGCGTCCCTCCGTGGCGAGAGTCACGGTACGGTAGCGAGATTGTCGATTTACGATGTCGATTTACGAGCTACTTGATTAAAATTTCGAATTTTTCAACGGATTATTGCAATTTTCAACGGAGTTTTTCTTTTTTTTATGAACAAAATTAAGTATTTGACACAGATTAAACTGAAGTGTTCGCGGGTAAAGAAGGAGGAGCAATGAGCGATAAGGATAGTGAAGTAGTTGTGATGGAAGGAGTCGGTCGATCTGGTGAAAAAGATAGGAAGAAGGCAGGGAGAAAACAAAAGCCGAAACCTAACGACGGTTATGAAAAAGTCTGTATATAGTGATGAGTTTTAGTATCAACCCAGTTTAACACAAATAAGTTTTTTAGTACGATTTCGACGATATTGTATATTTCCTGTCGGAAGTCGAGGAGAATCCGATTCTTTACGATTCTTCGGTTGACAACTGTCACCGAAAAGAATTTCTTCAAAAAGTTTTCGATAGAATTGAGATAAATTGCGGAAAGTTCATGCCAAGAGGAAAGAACTCACACGGTATGACTTATGTTAGGCGTGATGTCTGAATTAAATTTAGGAAATACGGCAAAAGCACTTTGGAAGCAGTTACTCGACGCATATAATAAGTACAAGAAACGTGTAGTTTCCGCCTCGAGTGGGTCTGGAATTTCCAGCCTCATTGAATTTCCCTACGCTAAAGCGATGGAGTTCATTGACACTGCCGTTGACAAAAGACAAGTAGAGAAGTATAGAGAAAATTTACAGCTGAAACGCATAATTAGTTTGCAGTACTTACATCATAGGTTCTCGCGAGCATCATTTTTCGGAAGCAGCTAAAGCGGAGGATTCTTTTACTGAAAAATCGATTGCAACAATGTCTTTGTGCACGCCGAAACGTACGAGAAGCCTAGATTCTGATGAGTCTCCTCTTTTTAAAAGAGCGAAAAAAGATAAAAAGCAGGATGATATCGGTTTGCTAATGGAACAACTTAGAAAGACGGATGAAACGCTGCTTGAGGCTGTCAAAAATCAAACAAAAACCAATACAACTGATAGGTTCGCTGCTGTATTCAACGACCACACTAAGGACTGGCCAGAAGTCGATCGATATGTTGCCGAAGCGCAAGTTCTCTCCTTTATCAAGACGCTGAAAGCTCCTAACCAGCAAAGCACATCTACCGGTTACAGTTCGACTTTTGTATCTTCAGGTGCTCATTACAACGATGTTCCCTTTTCTCCGTCGTATAGTAGCTTCCACAATGCTCCTTCTACTTCTTCGGCTGAAGGAACTTCCCAACTCTCTGATGTCTTCGATTGGTCCCATCCTGGATTTTAAGCAGTCTAAAAAGTTTTTCGTTGTTTCTTTCATTCTTCTCTCGGGTCCCAAGTTGTTGCTTTTCGGTATAAATTGAATATTGTTGGTTGATTATATATTTTCGCGATTTCAACTAGTTTTAACAAAGATATACATCAGAACTTCGAGGGTATTGAATTCCTGACACCGTAGTGGTCACATTACAGAGAAACAGTAATGGCGCCTGTGATGAGTCGTTTCCGCAACCCTAGAAACAATTCTGCTGACGATGTAGGCTACATAACAGAATTCTGAGCAAACAATTGATTTTAGATTTCCAAACTTCTGGAGAATAGAAGGCACTTGATTTCAAAGATTACGGATTTGATTAAAGCAAAGCAGGCTAGAAAACAAGTTTTCACAAATGATAGAACTGCCACACACCGCTTTTTCACCAGCAGGGTCAATTACTTGCTGAGAAATAAGGAAACAGAAGTAAAATCGTATTTTCATCCTTCCATCCGAATGACATTTTCAGCACTTATTCGGAGTCTCTTTTGAAATTTTTCAAAAGCTTCTCACCATCTGTAAACAAGGAGATTCATCTATTCCGAACACCATACGCCTTGCTGTGTTCCTCAAGTTTTGTCGAGAAGGTTAACATTAGAGAAAACAAAATAGAACATCAAGCTTTTTAGGGATTTCTCAAAACAAGCTTTCACGTGCTGTAGGACTTTCCCAGCCTTCCGTCTCACGAATCATCGTTTCCTGCATTCGTGATATAGTTTCCGTGGCAGGGGAATACATCGTTTTCCCGGATACTAAAGACGAATTGTTGGAAATGAGGAATGCCTTTGCAACAAAAAAACAGTTTGGAGTCCCTTGTTTCGCCGTCCTGGACGGCAAACATTGGGCATGTGATCATCCACCTCATACTGGATCACTCAATTTCAACTATAAGGCATTCTATTCCTTCAATTCTCTCTTTTGCTCCGACTCGGACCTGCGTATTATCTATATCCAGTTATCGAAACTGGGTATCAATTCCGATGCTCAGTTGTTTCGAGATGGACCACTGGGACAGATTCTTGCGTCGGCTGCCGAGAAATGTGGAATCTCTAAGCTTCCTGGATCAGATGTCATCATGCCTTCTTTTATCTTAGGGGATAACGGGTTTGCGTTGTCAAAAAGCGTGATGACTCCGTACAGAGCGAATCAACTCACTGGCACTCGAGACCTCCGTTTCAACGAGATAATTTCTTCAACACGAGTCAAAATCGAAAATCTTTTCGGTGTTCTCACATCGAAATTCCAGGTCTTCGGGAGAAATCTTCGTTTGGATCCGGAAAATTCACGAGGCCTTATCATTGCTTGCTCAGTGATTCACAACATGACCATCGGACCACTTGTTGTTACGAACGCTTATTATCAAATCGACTCATCTCTTGTTGACCCGTACCGCACTCCAGAAGAACAGAGAACCGGGCTCAAGGAATATCTTCTCAGTCTTTAACATGGTTTTTAACAATAAAATTTATCTGGAAGTCTGATTTAAAATGTAAAAGTTCGAAAAAAAAAGCGGTCGATTAAAAAATTAACAAAAAAATAGAGATTTACGAAGCGGACAGCGAAATAGTTGGTTCGGGAGGAGAGAAGCCTGAAACATTAGTCATCGCGAGTTGAAGAAAAGCGTAGGAAGGAATTATCGACACAACTTCAGTCGCCGAAAATGCGAAAATTGTTTCAAATGGTGAAAATCAGTCAAAAAGGAGCAAAATCCGTTGAAAATTGCAATAATCCGTTGAAAAATTCGAAATTTTAATCAAGTAGCTCGTAAATCGACATCGTAAATCGACAATCTCGCTACCGTACCGTGACTCTCGCCACGGAGGGACGCGAAAAATGGAAGAAAAAAACCCAAATGGAAGACAAAAACCCAGCAAACAATAGACTTCGGCCACCCATTTTTTGCTTTTTTTGCTACCCCCAGAATAAAGCAAAAAAAGCAAAAAATTAATTTTTTGCTACCCCTGAATAACCCCATAAAACAGACACGTTAAAAAGAAGACGGGGAGAAAAGAAAAATATAAGGAAATGAGGAATTCAAATTCTCGGTTTTGAGTGTTTTTTCCAGGTTGCAATTTCTAGTCCTTGTAAAAAAGTTTTCAAAATTTGACAAGTATGTCATCTTTTCTCAGCTTTCGTGTGTTTTCAATAGTTGTTTTACCTTTGCGAGTGGAGAAGACCCAAATCGTGGAAAAGAGAAACGAATCGACGAAAAATTCAATGCACCTTCACTTTAAATTGCAGTAAAACTACAAAAATTGTCATTCTTGTATTTTCTCAGATTTTGAATGTCAATTGTTTTCATTGTATTTCTATGCGACCTTGTTTACTTGTTAAAAAGAATGAAAAGAGTTATTAGAAAAAAGATTTAACCGTCTAGAATGCGGTACTTTTCGAAATATAATAAGGATATTACAAGCCACGGGGTGGAGTTTATTGGTCAACCAGTTTCAAATTGAGATTTGAGTATTCAAGAATAAAACGTTATAAGGAAAAATATTTAGGCCGCATTTCTTTCCTCTTCTACTCTCCGTCCCACAATTCCATCGTCCTCCACCAAAATCGCGCGGAAAACACCCTGAAGTCTTGCTCGACTTTGATCATTACTTGTTTGAATTTTCGAACGATTTCCATCTTCATTAAATATGATTCTTGCATGCAGTCCCCTGCACTCCAGAACTGTGTCTTTTCCTTCTTCCTCGGTGTCAACAACATCAATATGTTGATTACGAAGTTCTTTCAGAAGCTTCGGCAGTGTGACTCTTCCATATTTTTTTCTGGCTATCCTCGTTTGGGCCGGAACCAGTTTGAAATCATCATTGAATGCGGAAAGATGGCACACAATTTTTGCAATTGCAACTTTTTTAGTGGGGTGTTGCTTGAACTTCAGATTCTTGACGACAGCTGGATGTACGTTTACTGAGACAAGTTTTTGTTTGTTCCGAGAGAGTTTCGCCAATTGAATGCATTCGTCATACTCGATTGGCCATAGTTTTTCCTGAAAAACAACAAAATATATTATCTCCATGAATTGTGAATACTGACATAGTTTATCTGCAAATCCGGTCGTCGAAGTATGAGTGGTCTTGTGTAAACTGCCGAACAGAGCACATACTGTAAAATAATACGAATAAAAAATCCAAGCTTCTAAAACTACCTTTGGCTTGACATCTGCTAACAACCGCTCCATGGAGCCGAAATCCATCCGGAAATCCATCGGAATGTTGAGGAATTTGATTGGAAGAGTACGGAACGGCTCACGTACGTCTTCGCACGGCAGATCAGGATCTGAAATGGGAACCTAAGTTTTCTAGATTCTGACGTTCTAGTTTTACCAGTAACGATCACAGCGTTCTTCGGATCTGACCCCAAAACTTCCACCATATGAGCTGCATCTCCAACTCGGAGTGAAGCATGACTGGCGAAAATCACACATGGAGTTTTGAACTCCTTGGAGAAGTTCCCATATAATGAATCGTAAATTTTCAGTCGCCCACTTCGAATCAGATGGTTGTGACTGAATGGCTCTTCGGGTACATAAACGGTATTGTGACGAGATTCTGCCATCCATTCTGCACTGATACTGGCGAAGGCAATTGCGCTTTTTGCCATTGGAGAAATGAAGTAAATCGGTGTGTCAAGTGAGATTCCATTCTACAAAAAAGGTCTTATGGAATTCAGTCGATGAGAAATGTGCGATTCTGAAAACTTACAGTACTAGTGATGAGATCTGAAACCGCCTCAATCAACTCAAAGATTGGTCCAACAGGACACATTGGAAGAAGAACAGACCCATGACTTTTCAATACTTCTGAAATCTCTTTGATCAATCTGTGTCCCATCGCTTGTACAGTTGTATCGACTAGTCTACTCAATGAAGTCGCTAATATGTAATCTACATTTCTTAAAGGATCAATTTCCATTGGTTTCACATCGAGAGCATTCTGATTTGAAGCACTCAAATATGCGATTTTCTCGTTTTCCGTTTTCAGTGTCCAGTAGGCCGAGCCGTAGGAGTGTCCGGATACAATTGGAGTGATTTTGATACGGAAGAGGTCCTAAAATGATTAGGCTACAACTATTTCAGAAATGTGAAATAATACTTACAATAGTTTGATTGAAACTCAAGGTAACTACTTTCGTCAGACAACTATGCATTTCCTGGGCTGTGTAGAATGGTTTCCATTCCATTGGATTTTGAAAAGGAGGGTTCGGAAACTTTCTGAAATCATCCGATTTTCTAGTTTATAACGCCTACAGTTCGACTAACCCACATATCTCTTCCTTTTTCCAATTATTAACTTCGGTTCGCGCCTCAATCCTTTCCATAAACTCGAGCATTTCCTCCATTAAGAGTCTGGAATTAGTATGGTTTCCAAGCATTTGTTTCTCCTGTACAAAAACTCACTTTCCATATTGATAAGCGATTTCTGTCACATAAATTTTTCCCGTGAAATCTGAACGTTCTGTGTAGAATGGTAATCCCAGAAACGAGTCGTAGTTTGATACCAGAATAACATCCCCAGTACTCATTTTCAGCATGTCTGGCTAAAATAAGATGGTTTTGGGGACAAAAACTTTATTAATTTTCTTTACCGAAACATGGAAAATCTCGGGCCGTCCTTCAACATAATACCGATTCCCAAGCTCTTTCAAATAGGGAATATTGAACTTTCTGACAATGTGAGCGTTTTTGATGCGTGGACTGTAAATTATCTGGTTTGTGGTTGTTTGAAAAGCAGGCTTTTACCTCTGATAAACATGTGGAAGAAAGCTGAAAAACGGTGTGAAGTCGATAGGTGTGTCTATCAGAATTCGGACGTGTGGCCATTCTAGTAGAAAACATGGCTTGTGTGCGTAGACTGAGTAATTTGTCTGTAATTTTTTGATGTATTTATTTGTATTGCTAGATATCAGACATACTATATTCATTGTTCCTCAGATTTTGGTTTGTTTAACATGTGTTTTTGGCGATTTCTGCTGAAAAATTGAATGTTTTTTTTTCGAATTTTGCAAAAAAACGAGTTTCGCACCAATCAAAAATTTGTGCGCATTTCCCGATTTTTTCTTTGCGCATTTCTCGTTTTCGATTTTCGAAAGTGAGTTGTGCTGTTTTTCAGCTCAGTTGAGCCGGTTTCCACATAGAATTGTGCTCAAAATGTCTTCTAAATACGCAAAAAAGCGGAAACAACTCGATGATGACACATCTGAAGCCGGAAGAAGTCGGCGAGACTCGTCAAGGTCCCAATCTCCTCCGAAATCCAAGCGGTAAGCAAATTTTGCAGTCAAATTAGTTTTCAACACTTTTTATTTTCAGATCAGCCAAGCAAAAAGAACCAGACAATGATAGTGAACCGTAAGTTTTATATTTTTGTTTTTTTTTCAAAGTTGAATTCATTGTTTTGTTTTCAAAGTTTGAGGTTTTGATATTCAAATGGAAATTTCCTCATTAAAATTGCCCTGTAAAGTATGAAACGAAAACATATGATTACAGAGCGGAATCAATGTCAATTGAAGAGACAAACAAGCTGCGTGCCTCACTTGGTTTGGCTCCTCTCGAGACGAATGATAACAAAGAACGTGATGCTAACGACGGAACAAATGAAAAAATCTACAATGAGGATGGATTTGAATTTCGACATAGGAAAGCGGATAATATGGCTGAAAAGAAGAGAGAAAAAGAAATCAAAGAGAAGATAGAAATCCAAAAAGCCAAAAGAGATATCTACTCGAAAGTTCTGAAAGCGAAGAAACTGGCAGACTCTGACGAAGAAGATAGTGCTGCCAGCTTTGTTCAAAAAATGCGTCAAAAAGAAGATGAAGCTAAGAAAGCTGCTGAGAGAGCTGCAGCATTCGATCAGCTCGATGAAGAGCTCGGTGTGACCGCTACTATCAACAAGGCCAAAAAACAGAAAAGACCAAAAGGACCATCAGATACAGCTGGAATGGTTATCGGTCACGGAAGAGAAGCTTTTATTGAAGGCGATCAAATTTTGGTTCTTCAAGATAAAGGAATTCTCGATGATGGAGATGAAGTCCTTGTAAATCCGAATATGTTGGATGATGAACGACACGTCAGAAATGTAGAATTGAGGAAGCGGAAAGATCCACACAGAAACTTCGATGAAGATGTTGATGAGTTTGGAAATCTCAAAAACTTTGGAGTCTTGGCCAAATACGATGAAACATTGGAAGGAGTAGAGAAAAAGCAGTTCCGGTTGGATGAACATGGAGGTGTGGATCTTGAAGAAGAGAAGCGCGAAATGGAAGCATTCCGTCGAATGAAAATGGCTGGAAAGCGACTAGAAAGTTTAGAATCCAAAAAATACGAATTGGCCAGCGAATTCTACACTCAAGACGAAATGACACAATTCCGAAAAGTCAAAAAAGGAAAGAAGGAAAAGAATATCAGAAAACGGAAAGTTCTAAAAGCATCTGATCTTGTCCCAGTGGAGAAAGCAGGAGAGGGTAGAGATTTTGGTAGACGAAGAAGAGATTCTGATGAAGAAATGGATACCAATGATCAAAGTCGAAAAGGAGATGTGAAAGCTGAGGAGGAGGGTGAAATTGACGACGGTCCAGAGGCATCTGCCGATAATGGAAAGTGGAAAAAAGCAATGTCTGGAAACGGAGTTGATATTCAACGTCTTCAAAAGCTTCGTGCAAAGCACAACGAAGAAGATGATGAAGATAGTGATGATGATCTCGGATTCACAGGAGGTGTCGATCTGACTGGCGTCGTTATTGATGATGATGCAGAAGAGGAGCTCAGCTCAATTCTTGCAAAAACTAGAAAAGTGAAACAAATCGATGGAAAACAAATGGAGGAGGATGTCGGAAAGCGAGTTCACGAAATGCTTTCCACCCACGGCGTAAAAATGGAAATAGACGAGGATGAGGATGTGAAACCAGCTAAAGATGGTCAAATCTTCATTGACTCAACATCGGAGTATTGTCGTCATGTTGGAGAAATCACAACTCTCGGTCTTGGAGGAAATCGTAACGTCGACGTGTCAGAAGTCAAGAAAGTGGTCAAAGAAGAGGAGATGGATCAGGATGGAAGTGAAGGTTTTGAGCAGTGGAAACGTGCCAAAGTGGACAAGGATTTGAAAGAAAAAGAGAGAAGAAAGATGCAAGATCAAGGTGGATGGTTGGCTGCTGGTAAACCACTACCGACAAATGCCAGAATGGATAGTGATGATGAGGATGCATTGGAAGAGGCTAAGAAAAGAGTGAGTTTCAGAAAATTCATATATTTTCGTTGAATGATCACCTTATTATTTTCAGAAATGGTCTGAAGACGAGGATGAGGATGAAGACGAAGACGAAGAGAAAGACGAGTACGCTCCAGCGCTCGGTCGTGAAGTCGATGTGTCAAAGGGAGTCGGTCAAATGCTCAAGTTAGCTGGACAAAAGGGATATCTTCATAATCCGAATGCAAAATCTCATAATGGTCCTTCTTTGGATCACTTGAAGAACAAGGCATCTCATCGTGTTGATGGATCCAGATTGTGAGTTTATTATTCTTTTTTTCGAGATTAGCTCTCGATTAAATTAATTTACCTTAACTTTTCAGTGATCCTGACGATCGTAACGCCAAAAAAGCAGATCGCCTCAATGCTCAAAATCGTGGACCTGTTATGCCGTTCGCGGAGAAACTTGACTACAAACCAGATGTTAACATCAGTTATGTCGATAAAAAGGGACGTGATATGGATGCCAAGGACGCATACAGAGAGCTCTCTTACAAGTAAAATTAGAAACATCAGAATTTTCGAAAATCATTAAATTTTCAGATTCCACGGTCGTAATCCTGGTAAGAAGCAGTTAGAGAAGCGTGCCAATCGGAAAGATAAAGAAGAGAGAATGCTCAAGGTAAAGAAGTTAAAAAATGAGAGAAACTTATCTAACTTGTCGATTTTAGACCAACAGTTACGATACTCCACTTGGAACTCTCAGTAAACAGCTCAAAAAACAGAAACAATTGTCAACACCATATCTCGTGCTCAGTGGATCCAGTGATCATTCGAGTCTGAAGAAAGAGTAAAATCACCGATTGCAGTTTAAATTTGTATTCATTTCTTTTTTTTCGCCTTTCGTAGTTACTTTGGTCGATTACGATCCCCGTTTTTTTGATTCCCATTAAATTATTTTGATTCATTCAATTGACATAAAGTCAGACAAACTTCAAAGATCAATCAGCTCATTGACTCATCAATCCGTTACACATCATTTGGGATGCCCACTTGGCAACTAAACTAAAAAGAGTTGAGATTTTTCATTCTTTTTTTTATTTTTTTCTTTTGAAAGTATGCAAAATCCACCTCATCTTCTAATTTGCGATGTCTATCTTCTCCTGCTGATTAGCATTACAGTAAGAAAACTTTCGGGAACATTTTGGAATTCTACATAACTTTTTAGCAATCCCAAATTCAAATGATAGTTTTCAATGGTATGTTTGATGTTCACAGAGGGATTCTGCTCAAAGACAGACCTTGTTATCAATCAAATGACTCGATTCAAAGTTTCACGGATTGTGTGGTGACTTGTGCATTGAACACTAGTTGTCAGGTGAACACAAGCACGAAGATGCGATTAGGGATCTCAGAATACATGCTCTATTCAGGCCTAAAACGCCAGTGATAAAAATTATGTGGTCTTGATTATTCCAAAACGCATTTATTTTTTGTACTAGCAATTCTCGCCTTCGGCTCGAATTGCTAGACGCGGCTACGCCGCGTGTGCGCGGCCTCGCCGCGCGGGCGGCTGCGCCGCCTGATACGCGGCTGCGCCGCGTATGAGACGCGGCTTCGCCGCTTAAGAAACACGGCTGCGCCGTGTTTTCAGCCGTTATGTGAAATGAGTGAAATGATTGTGAACTTGTTGAATTCTACTCAAATTTACTCAAATTTACGACACTCGATTTATATTCCCATTCGAAACCATCAACAGAAAAAGTCATTAACACATGATTTCGAATCAAAATAAACTCAAATATGTTTCCGAAAAAAAAACAAAAATGATAACACTGCAGGGGTTTGAACCCCAACCTGTTATTTCATAGCCATCTTCACTGCCCACTGCGCCAATCGGCCACACCTGGGAGGCGACTCATGCTGCCTACAAGTAGATGAACACTGTCGACAGCCTGAGTGGTGTGCAACGGGCCTACGGTTGCGGAGTGTTACACTTGTGTGGATGGGTTCGATCGAGAAATAAAACTAACTTCGCCAATACTTATCCTATCGAAATTTCGGTCCGGCCATCCATTAGATATCGATTTGAAATGATGTTTTATCATAAAAACAAAAAAGTCTTAATGGAAAAATCAGATTTTTCTCGATCTCAAACGATTTCTTCAGTACAAAATTTTCGTTTTTTGAGTTTTTCGCGAAATTTTTCAACTGAGTCCCCACATGAAATTTATATGATTCGATAGAGAATTTTCTCCTCTACAAAAAAGTGTCATTACAATCCTGGTTTTTGCGAAAAATCCGACTCAAAAACTTCAAAAAATAAGGTGGCGGAAAAGAGGGGAGAGACGCGTTTTTTGTCTTTTTTTTTACGATTTTCGAAATTTGCGAAAGATCGGTGATATATAGAGCCGCGCTCATAATTCCTTCGTGTTCCCGAGCATAAAATACCCCCAGAAACAAAAATTTAGACTGATACGACTTTCCCAACCCGAGATCTGGGGAGAAAAGTGGAAAAATTAACCAAAAAATGGTCATATTTGGTGATTCACTCTTTTATCGTTTTCAAAGCTCAAACTCAATATTTTCAGATGGGGTTTTGACTACGATTTAGAGAATTTTATGCTCAATCTAAGTTTTGAAGCAGAAGTCAAAAGCTCAAAAACTGGCCGAGTTAGAAGCAATAAACCCCGAAACCCTCAGTACTAAGGCGCGCGCTGAAAAGAACACTTTTTATTCCGGAGCTCATAGAATGGCTCCAAGAGTTTTAATCACAACGCCTTTTGGTGGCCACCGGCGGCCCCACATTTCCAATAGGCCCAAAAAATTTCAGAGCGATAGCTTAAGTCTGAGCCGAGTTATGAATGCAGTTCTGAACGGGACACATTTTTCGGACATATTTTTTCAACATTAGGCTCCGCCCACAAATGCGCAAGGCGACTCTTACGCGATTTAGGGGAAGGGGCAGATTGGAAACAGTTTGAGAATTTTGAAGAATTTTTAAAGTTGGCTTAATAGATTGGGAAAATACTCAGATGCTAGCAGATCTTTTACTATTTCTCAGTTGCTAGAATTTGTTCTTTTGCTAAAGTGGATCTTCTGCTATTTGATGTTTTCTCATATGCTATGCTCAAAAATAATTGGGTGGCTCAGTTGCTAGTATCATGGATCATTTGCTTCGGAATAGCGAATGAAAAACGTGCCTAGAAAATGAAAAATAGCACCTAAGCAACATTTCATAGCGAAAGATCCACTATAGCAAAATATCAAATTCTAGCAAATGAGAAATAGCAAAAGCAACTGAGTATTTGCCGATAGATTGTAAAAATTTTCTACCTACGTGCACAATTGACTGAATAAAAAATTTCAATTTTTAGGCCAGTTTTCTGACAGTGTATAACTTTTGCGGATACTGTCCACCTGGTTCGATCTACTCTGTCGAACCGAGAAAGAATGAAACCGTTGCATTCCCAATCGGATTGAAGGTGAGCCAGATAACCCTGGCAGATAGAAGAAGTGATGTTATAAAACAATCTATAGAAAATGGAACAAATATCTGATCTCTCAAACTCATGCAACTAGAAGCTCTCAGGGGTTTAATGAGGGTGTTAACAGTTAGCGTATCATTTGAAAACGTTTTTAGAAGTGGTTGAACGTCATTATCTTCTTAGTAAAACCCACATTTTTGATTCTATCATCAAAAACTAGGATCTATCACAATTAACAAATATTCCAGATGAATTTATTTCAGATCCCCGGCTCTCAAAACATTTCAGGTTATTGTCCCACTGGAGTCACAAATGTCTATGTTACATCTTCCAATTTCACTGATATCATGCATAAAACTTGAAAATTTTAAACAATCGTTTCTTCATAGTCTGATTTATATTCTCTGTCTTTGAAACTTTCAAAAAACCATAAATTCTTTTTTTTTCACAGATGTTTTGGACGATTATTTGGTATTCTTCCTATTCACTGCCTAGCTGCAATTGATGAAACTTTTCTGCAGCCGTTTGCTCGCATGTCACTTTTCATTCTTATTCAAAAAGTTTGACAAGTTTTCCAACAAAAAACCAAAATCTTGATGGTTGGGGTCATCTCCATAGCGACCTGCTAGGGACCAAAAGTTGACGAATCCAAAGTGGAAGTTTCACACATTTACATTGCTTTGAAAACGTTGAAATGAAACGTTTCAACATGTTTCTGTGCCTATTTTCAACAATTCTGCAATCCGCGGTAATTCTATAGAGACCTGTTGTTCTGTAAATAAAATATACATTTAGCACTGCCAAGACATGATTGTGATAACCGGTTCATTGAACAATCATAATGGATGCGTTTCTCAGGAGACTGAAAGCTTCTCCAAGTGTGTTGCGGCTTGTGGCAACAGCGAAACGTGTCAAGTAGTTCTACAATTTCTTTTTTCAGTTATTCACTTTGATTCAGGTTTGTTACGGAGCTGGCAATAGAATATGTGTTCTTTGTGATACTGGCATTGTTCATACAAACAATTTATCTCAGAAACTTGGTGTGAAAACAAAGGTGTTGTGAAGTTTTCCTGAAGACGGTATATTTCTTTGATTTCAGATTTATAATAACGTTTGTCCAATTGGATTGATCGATTTGACGTCAGTCCTAAGTACAATAACAGTTTCACAGGTTCTGAAGGATCCTGAAGGTTCTGGGAATTTATAATTTTTTTTCAGATGAAAACCAGTACCACAACTACCAACTTACCACCAGGTAATGTGTTACCTAAGAACAATCTTGATACTTCTTTATCTTGCAAAGACGGATTCGAAAAATTTCAACTCCCTGACAATTCTTATCGGTGTAAAAAAGTGAGCCTTATATTGAGAAAAATGCCAAACTTTTTATTAAGATTTTTTCTAATTATGCGGAAAAACCTACTCGAACCCCGCTTGGGTATAGCAAGGATCAAGCTCAAGAGAAATGTATTAACGAAAGCGCAATCATCAGTGGATTAGAGACCGAAAAGGAACTAGAGTATGCTATAAGTGAGTTTGACAGATGTTTTTTGTGATAAATACAGTTTTTTAAGCTTTGTTCAAAAGACTTTCTAAAAGTTATGGCAAAGATATTAATATGTGGATTGACGGAGAGTTTCGAAAAGAATGCTACAATAAAGCGTCAACTACAGAAGATTGTGAAGGATTGAAAGGTTTTCAGTTTTCGGATCCATTGCTACAAAACTTTTCCTGGTATCACTGGGCGGATAATGAACCTTCAATCGATTATTCGCTCGGAGATTCGGTTCGATTCTGCTTGAAACTAATGGTTCCACAGGAAACAGAAAAGGGAAAAAATGGCAGAAATTTAGGAAAAGTGGCAGTCGTAGCGTAGGTCAAGAAAACTGTATCGTAATCAAACATCAATTTACAGTTGTTCTTCATCTGACCCAGAAACACTCCCATCCGCAGTTCTTTGTGGGGCTCCACCTATCGAAAACTCCTAATCAATTCTTGATTTTAACTAATAATTGCTTGAAGTCTGAATCAACATTGCATCTTGAAAAGAAACACTTGAAATGTTCGGTAATTTATTTACAAAAATAATACGATTATATACAAAAAAGAAATTTGTTCGAAATTAAACTGGAATTTGTGGAGTTTGTGGAGTTGGAACCGAAACAGCTCCTCCGTTTCCTCCTTGATTCTTTGAAAGTTCATTGACAATGAATAGAAGTGTATTGAGCTCCTGAAATGAAACTAATTGTTTACCATACTCATTTCAATGAAGAAGTTACAAGTGGGTTTTGAGCATTCAACTCTTTGAGAGCAGTAGCTTTCTCTGTGATTGAAGTGTCTTGGCCGAGAATTCCGGTGAGGTTTTCAAGGACTCCTGGAAGACCTCCAATGACTTCCTGGAGGTTTTGGAGAAGATTCTTAACAAGTGTCAGAAGATCTGTGAGTAACTGTTGGAGAAGTCCCTGTAAAATGAAATTGAGATGGTAGAATAAAACTGAATAAACTGACTGTCAGTGGACCCTCTCCAAGAACACCATCCAGAAGGTTGCCAAGACCATTTCCTCCGAGAAGATCTCCTAAAAGACCTCCATCTCCTCCAAGAAGTCCTCCAAGGAGTCCACCAAGAAGTCCACCAGAACCTCCTTGTCCTCCACCGATTAGTCCTCCAGCTCCTCCATTACCTCCTCCAATGATCGGAAGACTGTCAAGTAGTCCAGGAGCAGCAGATGCCAAAGCAACGGAAGCGACAACAGCGAAGACGACTTTGGAAGACAACATTCTGAAATGTAATGTATGTTTAGGAAGTTGTTTTGTTGAAGGTAAAGAGAAATACTTGGGAGGTTGATGATTGTGAAAACTTGTCACTCGTTTATATACTTTTACTTCAGTTAGATTTCCATCTGTTGAATAAGTCAGATTAATTTTTGAGCAATTCTATGTGTTTTTGTTTTCAGTTTTCAAACTAAAAACTTATTCAAAATAGTTGATTTCCGAACACCAGACGGTCACTCACATCACTGTTTCTACTTTGAATTTGCATTTTAACAGTTGACACACCACTATTTTGAACAAAAGGAAAAATTCCTGAGCATACTGTTTCCTGATCAATTGTTTCTTTCGAAATAGTTTCAAAATATTTTTTTGTTTGATCATGTGATAGGAACTAGCTCATCCACAGAATCTGAAAACATTTGGAATATTGATAATAATCAGTTTTACATAGTTCTCAAAAAAAGAGTTGCTCAGAGATTAATCTCTCTTATTCCATTGTGTTTACAAAATCGTTCTCGACTAGAGCTATAAAAAGGAATGTGAAACGAGCTGAACCCCATCAGTTTCGATCGATTTATATCTTCACTGAATATTCAATTGAATTTCAGTATGTTTTCTTCCAAAGTCGTCTTCGCTGTTGTCGCTTCCATTTCATTGGCATCTGCTGCTCCTGGACTACTCGATAGTCTTCCGATCATTGGAGGAGGTAATGGAGGAGTTGGAGGAATCATCGGAGGAGGACAAGGAGGTTCTGGTGGACTTCTTGGTGGACTTCTTGGAGGACTTCTCGGAGGAGAAGGAGGTCTTTTAGGAGGTCTCCTCGGAGGAAATGGTCTCGGAGACCTTTTGGATGGTGTTCTTGGAAACGGTCCTCTTGCTTCTATTTCTGTCAGTTTAATCAAGTTTATATTTTCATTTTAGTTTCATTTTACAGGGACTTCTCCAACAACTACTCACAGATCTTCTGACACTTGTGCAGAACCTTCTCCAAAACCTTCAGCAAGTCATCGGAGGTCTTCCAGAAGTTCTCCAGAACCTCACCGGAATTCTCGGTCAAGATACTTCAATCACAGAGAAAGCCACTGCTCTTAAGGAGTTGAATGCTCAAAACCCACTTGTAAGTTCTTCATTAAAATGAGTATGGTATATATCTAGAAAAATTTCAGGAGCTCAATACACTTCTCTTCATTGTCAATGAACTTTCAAAGAATCAAGGAGGAAACGGAGGAGCTGTTTCAGTTCCAACTCCGCAAACTCCACAAATTCCAGTTTAATTTCGAACCCCATAATTTTTGTATATAATCGCCTTATTCTTGTAAATAAATCATCGAACAATCCAACTTTTAAAAAAATGTAGATGTATAATGAGACATGTATTTCAACAAACACTACAAACCAACTGAATTTGAAGGTTTTCGGGAAGGTTTTCACTCCACTTTTATTTTGCTCATTTCATACCTTCTTACGTGGCTTTCTTCTCTTTTCATGGTCTGTTTCTACACATTTTCGAAGCAGAAATTCCAATAAAAAGTTTCACTTTACGAGTATCCATAAAACTGTGTATGGAGTTTCCATGACTCCTGGGCTACAAGCATTTGGGACTCTCCCAGAGAGAATTCATAGTTTTCGCTTTCTACGAAATGCTTCCTTTCTATTGTTTCTGGATCCTATTTGGTTATGTGTCAGCGGTACTGTTCAGAAAAGATTTCAGCGACAGTTGTCTCTACAATTTACAGATCAATCAAGTACAAATGACAGTTTTCCGAGGCTATCCGAGAGACGGATGGGGTTGTAGGATGGTTACCCTAAGAATAGACAACAACTTACAATGTATTATGAGTTGTGCTAATAACGTCAACTGCAAAGTGAGGTAATATTTTCCAACCGATGAAATTAGTTTCTTTATAGATGAATTATATGATTCCCGTTTCTCGTGAACTTAAGGACAAGATTAGATGCGTGCACTGTAATCGCACAAACCAGATTTTCCCAAACTATGCTGTTTTTGAAAGTTTTGTTGCTGTAAAAGTTTGTTCAGAGCTTTCCATCATTTAATAATAGACATCTTGCTTCAGAGCTACAGTAACGTAACAAAGCCTGAATATTTATGTCCAGTTGATTCAACAACAAAGGAACCACTAACCACTAAACAAACGACGACTCTCACTTCTACTACCAAAACGTCGACTACGACAACAACTGAAAAACCCACAACTACAGTGGTATGCTGAGAACACAGTTGTTGTCATTTCACATCATATTGATAAAGTTTCAGAAAACTACAACTCGAAAGCTGACCTGTTCAGAAGGCTGGTTTCGGTCTGAAAGACAGAAAGGTCCTTGGTGCATCCGGGTAACTCACATTTTTGAGAAACATTATTGAATGAACTTCAGATGGCTTTCAACTCCTACGATGTACTGCATCGATCAATAGCTATTGAAACTTGCACCAGAGAGGGAGCAACCATTAGTGGCTTAGAAAGTGTCCTCGAGGCGGACTTTGTTGGGAGTAAGAAAACAACAGGTCAAGATAGTATTATTTTAATATCAGAACGAACTCGCGATAAACTGATATCTACCATCGATCTGAGTTCTGCAGATTTTCAGGGATGGGGAGTTTGGATCAATGGGGAACGGTTGAATGGAAACGAGGTGAACAATCGAAACTGAATAATTCTAAGTCATAGTTTTCACTAGGTATTCACATACACTGATCCTTACCTGACCACCAGGGGAGGCTATATTTGGTACGAAGGTCAGCCAGACGGTTTTAATCGTACTCCTCAACAAAACTGTATTCAACTTATGGTCCCAAAAGATTTGACTGATGACCGTTATGGGAAACTGGATGATCTAGAGTAAGAAACTCGTATGAAATTTAGATATTTCAATCCGATTTTCAGTTGCAATGGTGTTGAGGCATATGCCATGTCATTGAAGGGAGTGGTATGCGGAAAGCCTGCAACATAATATGGACTACGATTCAACATATAATGATGGTGTACTTATTTTTTCTAGAAATAAAAAAAGACAATGAAAAACTTATTATTATGAAATTCAGTAACGATATGTCATTAATGTCAGATACCACTTTCTTAGCATCAGTTTTTCATTGAGGTTCTGTCATGAAAAAAGTTTTAAAACTTTTTTTATTTTTTCTAAAAATTGCTCTGGGATATTTGAAAAAAAATAGAAATCAGCCACAGAAAAAAAAAACAGAAATCTTGTAAAATCATAATTGGCAGGTGAATTCAAAATTACGACTAATTGATGACTTTCGTATTCTAAAAATCATGAATTCAGCTTCTAAAATCTGTATAAAAATCAGAAGAAATTGTATCCGAAATGTAGTTTATTCAATAAAGCATTCAGTTTGTTCGATGGAAACAAGAATAAGCTTGGCTTTCATTTCGAAAATGCTCCTAACTAATGATTGAGAGTTGCTGCAGTTGGACGTTTCCAAAGTGGGAAGATCTCCGGACGGCCAGTTTCCGGATGAATGAAACGATAGGAATGATAGTAACGAACCAGGTCAGAGAGTCGACGGAACTGAAATCAAATTGTCTGTCTGTGCATCCCGATGTCCGATTATCTTACCATCTGAGAGTGTTGCTTATTAATGATAACTGTCCACCACAAGCTATTGTTTTCGGTGAGGACTTGTTGAACACGGAAGTTGAACACTTGATTATCATTATTACGGTAACAAATGAACAACGGAATGCTTATGGAAACCTCTGATCTTTGCGGTTCTTTGGCGACACGATAATACAAAATGAAATCATTTTTACGTGTCAAATTGGCAGCCTCCTTCTTGTTGAGCACTTGTTTATAATGTTCCTCCAGATTCGGTTCAACCATCGCCGCAGCAATATTCAAAGTACAATTCACCGAACGAGCATCCGATCCAAGAGTGAGAAGATGACTGTCACTTCCAAGAGATGCCATATTGACAGTTGGTGAGTGACCTGAAGCAGAGGAGCTGCTCGTGGTGAGTTGAAACGGTGGCTCCGCTCGTGACGAGTTTTGGCGGGAACTCAAATTGTCGTAGGAAGTGTTGGAGAAAGTGTTGACGACTTGATGAGAGTTGCCACTGGAACACGATTTACGAACAGAGAGTTTGAAGGTGCATACGCTGTGAAGAACGTTTTCATACGTATTCAAGTTACTCCCTCCTCCATTGATGCAGTTTTTCTTGTAGTCGATTCGTCCACTCGGTCTCATTTGTTTTGTCGTTTCTTGTTGCCACTCTCCTGTTTTCAACTTTTTCGAACAAAATACAGAACTTATCTATTTTATTAATTTTGAGTTTCCTTGATAAAACGG
>GL380531.1:54188-68611 GCA_000143925.2 Caenorhabditis brenneri
AACGAGGAGGAGCACAGAGGAGATATGTACAGAGAGAAGAGAATAAGTAGGTCTTGTTCTCGCTTATTATTGTTTTCGCAAATATTCAAACGAAACGAAATGAAAAGAAGAGAAAAAGAAGAGAAACAAGAAGAAGAACGAGGATGAGTTTGAGGAGTGAACATGCATGGAGCATCAGGTAATAGTACGGTGAGAAACTTACTAGACAAGCTTTTTTGGAAGAAAGCTGAAAATAACGTGAACTAAAAACAGAATGCTGAGGGACTAGGTCCTGGTATGAAGCGCAGTTTTCAGTCTGCTGGTTACCATGAAACAGCACAGGTAATTCGCGTACCAACACGAATCAGATCCATTTCAGGGTACATTCGAAACCTGTAATTCCGCGAACTATTTGTGAGTAAGAATCCTCAAAACTCTCAACTACGAAATAGAGCTTGAACTAAATTGATGTTCTGGGACCCATGGTGTTCATCCTTTATTCCTTATTTCCTCAACTCGTTCCTAGTTAGAAGCATGATACATGTCTACAGTCTCCTCAAGGCCTAACTGCAAAACTATGAGTTTCTAGGCCTCGTCCCCCGTTCTTCCAACCCACTTCATCCCATCACCCCAATAGTTTCCCATCAAACTTCGCAAGGAGTGAATTAATCCTACTCATTCCATTCCATTTCAACAATTTCGAAAAAAAAAGTTTCGAATAGAAAGTGGAACGAAGAAATTGTTGGAAAGAAGAGAGATGGGGCTGCTGTCACAACGATTATCGCCGAAATCGGTTGGGTGAAGAATTGACAGCCCCCTCCACAACCCTTCTCTTTTCCACCAATACACGCATATCAACTTAAGAGAAACCGCAAAATTTGATGGTGGTGGGAGGATGGCAGAATACCTCTCTCTTCAATGATATGATGTTTTTGTGTTAGTTAGTTTGATTGTGTTGTAATGGTTAATTTGGAATAGGTTTAGAAGAAAAGTTGACCGATTAGGACGGAATTCGTTGTTGAGGTTTCGTCGATTAGACTTTTGGATTGGTGATTAATTTCAATTATTTAGGAATGAAACCAAAAATTCAAGGTGGGAAAAGAATTGAATATACAATTTCTAATAGGATTTCATCGGCGGTATGCTAAATCAGAGCTTCCTGAATCAGGACTGTATCTAACCAGAACTGTCCCAAAATAGAATTGTCCCACATCTCAAAAGTGGGCGGAGCTAGAAAAAGTTGTCAACTGCAAACTTGCTCCAAATTTAATTCTGAGAATGTTTGCAGTTGACAACTTTTTACTAGCTCCACCTACGTTTGAGATATGGGACTGTTCTGATTTTGGACAGTTTTGATTAGATACAGTTCCGATTTAGGAAGCTCTGATTCAGCATACCGCCATTTCATCTGATGCGGTTTAACATTTTCAAAACTAATACTTCAAATAGTCAGAATCAAATGCATGTGTATAGGTTTTTCATCATTTCAAATTGAATGATTGGCATAATTTTAGGATAAATGTGAAACCATTCTGGCCAAAAATTGAAGCAACGTCAAAAACCCAAGTTCAAAAGTAAGAAAAAAGCCGGGATCCAAAAAATGTAATAATTCGAAAACCAAATTATAGAACCGCTCCCAAATTTCAGAAGTATGATTCAACAAACCAATAGACATGCAAGCCAACTTTCAGAAAAACTTAAAAACTACACGATTCAGTTTGAAAAAACCTCAGTGTTCAACCCATTTTTTTGCTAAACCCGACAATTAAAAACAGGCTGCTCCCAACTCGAAAAACCTAGCAAAAAAGGGAAAAACAAGGCCAGAAAAGGGGAAAAGAGGAGGTGCTATAAAACGCTAATGAAAACCGGAAATGGGAGAAAAAGCATCTTCTCCTCTTCCTTTTTTTTTTCAATTTTACGTTTTAGTCCTCACTTCCAGCCTCTATTTAGAGCTGCAGACTGCTCCCATTTATAAGTTTGTATATAATGGAAAAACATGACAAGTTGATTGGTGGGAAGAGTAATGAGCAGATAAATTGATGTATCATTTTAATGAAACGAGTGAAGGAGGAGCACGAAAAACAAGTCAGTTGTTGTGTTCTGGAGGAGGTTATTGCCAGATGACAGAAATGATTGGAAGAACGGGAGGGAGTGCGCGAAAAATATGTACAGGAAAGAAGTGGACAGATGGAATGAGAAGAATTGGTTAGGTGGATAGGGGATGGTGAAGTGGAAACTTCATAACAATCAAAAACCCAATTGTCAAGTGTTTTGGAAGAGGGGTTATATACAGATGGACAGATTATTGTGTGACTATTCACACTTTTAACGGATAAGAGTTCCCACGATTAGGCTTTTTGCATGGAAATGTTCTGGAGGAGCTCTAGTTGTGAGCATTCTTTGGAAATAGGGACAAAGTTCCTGGGTCTGAAAATAGAATTGGTAAGCAAAAGCGTAGACTTCAGAACTTCAGAATGTGTTTCATGACGCCTGCGAGCAAGGGAATTCTAATTTTTATGAAGGTTTAAGAACGGACAAAATGTTCTGAACGTCCTGGACCTCGCAAAAAAAGTAAACTTGCAATTTCCAGCAAATAATTATGAACTCGGAGCCTAGCCTACAGTAACTCAAAAACTTTCAGAAAAATTAATAGAGTCTGCTCCAAAAACTTCAAAAATTGCTCCCGGTGAGGCTCGAACTCACGACCTTCAGATTATGAGACTGACGCGCTGCCTACTGCGCTACGGAAGCGGCGATTCCCACAGGTTGATAAAACATAAAAGTTTCTGTGCGTATGTTGTCTGTCTGTGTCGCAATCAACCATGTGTTGACTGGGTGGGTAACAGAGTTGTCGTCAAGTGTTTTGTTCCGTTTCTTCGCCTCATCATTCCCGAATGCACTTGTAATGCGCATGTGTTCCCTTCTTCCATTATTAGCGATGCTTAACACAATTTCGACTAACGAGGGATGGAAGCAGTGGAAGAAGATAGAAGAAGAAGAAGGCACTATTGGGATGAGAATGGACGGATATGGTGCATTGCAATCAAGCACTTTGGAAGAAGCTGATGGAGGCGTTCTGAGTTTGGACTTCAAAGGGATAGGCGACGGAACTGGTGGTTTTGTACAAAATAGTACTAGCACGAGTTATACTATCTGGACGGGTCGACTTGTTAGAGTTTTGTTAATTGAAAAGAAAATTTCGGAAATTCTAAAATTCTAAAACTTGTATGTGAAAATGGATGAGTTATCTTGAAGCTTACAAGCGTTTCAAAACTTTTAGCCATTTTTCGTATCAAATTTTCAAAACACAACTTCGAATCTCACAGCATTCCATATTCCTAAATCCACTCCGTTTACTTCAAAACACTTCAAATATTACAATGAAAAAAAAACAAGAACAACGAACTAAAACAACTAAGCGACATCTCCAAAACTAATAAATCAAAAGAAGTGACAGAAACAAAAAAGTGTGGAAAGTGGAGGTGTTCGACGGGGGAAAGACCACCTCTCGGGAGAGTGAAAATGAACAGATCCTTATCTGAAACTTCTCTCGGGAGGATGCAATTAAGCGGAAGAAAATTCCGAATACGGAATGGAAAAACAGAGGCAGGAATGTTATTCTCAATTGTATGTACTTATTTGTACAACTCCAAAAATATTGATATCTGGAAATGAACAGAAAAGGATGCACTGAAAAATAACATGTTTCAGATAAGATCAATCAAAGGTATCTCGAGAAATTCTTGGTCACAAGTGTAACCTTCATAGTACTTGTTTTCAGTAGTAACATCTTGTTTTGTTATACAGTTTCATTTTCACTTCAGTGGCGATGTTATCTGAATTGATGGAGTCAGTGAGCCCAGAGCTTCCGAACCGAATAACATTTGTCCACATTATAGTAAGCTCTGAGTTGTGGACAGAAGCATGCCTCGGAATCTTTAAAAAGTCAGGTGAATATGAAAATGTCACCTCTGGAGATTCATATAGGTTCACTTTCCTATTACGAAAACCATTCGAACAGAGGTTACAGGTCAGTGATTTGTGTACTGCACTGGATCTTTAAAAAACCCAAAAATAAAACAAAAAGGTATATAATATTAGTTGCGTCATTGACAAATAACATTGTTCATTCTCTTCGGGTACTTGTCCCTTTCCTTCGAGAAATACACCGCTCGTAAGATCAAAGACTTATTGGTACTTGACCGTCCAGGAGAAGACAAGGGATGGCACACTTGAACGGATCGGATATGAGCATTTGAACATGGTTTTTGTGCAAAAATAATAAAATTGAATGATGTGATGGGAGCAAATATAATTGGAGTATTCGTAAAACATATGGGATCAATGACAGATCAGAAAAAAGAACGACACTGTAAGTCTGGTAACCTATGCCTCCCGCTAGGAATACAGTATGCAAGGTGCTCACATATTCTGGGCACAATGAGCAAGCTGCAATCATCATATCAGGCATTTTTACCTAGGTGTTTTTTATGAATCTCCTATCACCAAAAAGCTCATATTTCTCAATAAATCCAAAAACCAGTAAGCTAATTAATCAAATTGTCACTCATCGATGAACAAAGTGCGAAACGACAAAGTTAGTATAATAAAAGATTGATGAGGTTTTCCGCGGGTCCATCCCGTCGTCGGCGGTCGAAACTTGGGGGGAAGGACTTGTGCAATATCTATTGGGTCCATCTTCTTCCCTCTTCATCTCAAAAATCTGAAGGAGGAAAAGGGGTGGCTGTCATAATCTTTGAGTTGGAGCCAACTGACAACTTATGCCTCTTCTCCCCTTCTTGTCCCGACTTCTCATCATCATCATCGCTTATTATTCCCACCACATTGTATCAAACAATCTGATATGTGAAAAAGTGTGTGCAAGAAATCCTCATGGAGAATGAATTCCGTGGAGCAAAAAGACAGAAAAACAGTATACTTGACTTCAGATAGGCCAGCTGCAATTGAATATCAGGTTTCTAATTTATTGGATTGATACAAGACAAGCATAACTGCTCAAAAATAAAAAACGCGTGTGACCTCTAGCTAACTTTCTCAACGTCTGACCGAGAGATGCTCTAATTAAATAAGATCTAAATACAATTCGATTCAAACTTTTTTTTCCAAGAACTTAGTCTCATTATTGTCTGAATTCTTCCGTTCCAATGAACTACCTTCTACCTTTTTCTGTGATCCTGCTCACATTCCAACTTTCAAGTAAGCAATTTTCATCAAGAACTGTTCTGGAATAATTTCAATTCAGGTTGTGCTATGATGTCGCAGACTGAAGATCCAATAGATGAAAGAACCCGATGTTACGCCATGATAAATTTAGATAGATTGAATAGGAAACTGGAGCCATGGGTCAGTAAGACTAACCATTTACTATTATAACAATGACATTTCAGCTACTTGACCAAGATTTGATCCAACGTATTGACAAACAGCTCGATGGAAAATGTCCAACAGAAAAAGAAATTGATGGGGTCACTATAGTGAAACGTGGAGAGGATAAAGTTCCCCCACAAAGTTTACTTGTTCCTGAAGTCAAGACAGCAGCGTGTATGAAACGAAAATGCCCAAAAGATACATACTTCGTGGTTATTAAGAACGGGAATTCTTTGTGAGTAAAACTTTTGGTTCATCTATTTCTTGTAATCCATTGTTCCAGGAAGCTATCCGTGTCTATATTCGCTGTGATCGGAGTTTTCTTCTTGAACCAGTTCGACTAATAAAACAATATTTACTGGCGAATGAAAAGTTTCAACTTCATCTTTTTACATTTCGGTAAAACCGAAAATGAATCGGAGCCGGAATATTCATTTCACATATTTCTCTATAAGTTTCCAGTTCACTCCAAACTAATTCTTTGAACCTTTTGTCCTCATTGTAAATTCTGAATAAATCACTGAATTTTAATTTCAACACGCGTTTGCGCGAACTGTTATAATCTATTCAACATTCTATTCTGAAGAGAGAAAAAGAGACGGAGGAACACAAAGAAAATCATCTAAACCTGTGAGAATCGTGTTTGACAGACAATAAAAAACTGACATATCGATAATGGTTTTTAGTTCCTTTTTTTGTTTTTTATTCTAGTAACTTGACTGAACCTTTCTTCAATTTTTGTTTTCATTAATTGAAAAAAAAACTTCAAAAAGTACACAGTCCCTCTAAAACAAATAATGATATCAAGTGGTGTTTTGTTTCTCTTTATCTATCTAATCACTTCCGTGTCACTCCCTTTCTTATTTTTTTTTCATTGCCCATTTTTGATTTGTCATACTTCCGAGTTAAAAACTGATTAGAAAAGGGCTCCTGAAACATTCCAGAAAAATTTTGAAATGACACTTTCTCGTGACTAACTGGTAGCAGTGAAATTTGTAAAAAATAATCAGGAGACTGAATTAACATTTTGAAATCGAAACCGAGAAAATTGAGGAACAGAAAAAAGTGAAACAATTTTTTGATTGAAGATTTCTGTTCCAAAACTTTGTCGAAAAATTCTCATTTAATAAAAACAGGACGTGGTAAGAGACCAGGAATCCCAATATTTGTAAAAGTCCCATTCATTACATGATTCTCAGGTTTCAGGCCATTTTTCTTTGAATTAGTTCGATTTTTTATTCGGTTTTCCTTCCCATCACTCACAAATGACATAAATGATGAATCACAAAGACGTCTTCATGTTCTCTTCAACAACAAAAAAACTATTTTATTCGTCGGTCGTTTTTATGTTTCAAAAAAGTTTTGTATACCAATGGATACTGCAATTTTGAATTGACATTTTCTTGAAGACTTCCAGAAACAGTTATGGGAGAATATATGTCATAGTAACCGATAGAGATAGCAAAAGTTATTGAGCTATAAAGTTTTATGTTACCCGAAAATCAGTAAGTTACGAAAGCACTGTCACGAGCACTCCACCTGGAGCATCGCACCAAAATCGCGTCCTCTTTTTTTTGGGTTCTTTTTTTTGACTAAAAATTTTCCAGGAATCTGCTAAACTCCCAGTCACCAGTAAAAAATGCAACATTCTATCTCTTCCTTCTCTATTTCCCCCTTCTCACAAACTTTCACGAGTTCAAATTGCCCACCTATAAAAGTAGTTCTTATCTTGTTGCAACACATACTTGTTTTAGTCTCCCTAAAAAAAATTAAAATTTCAGCTTTTTATTCTTTTCAGGTTGGGGTTATGAAAGCCAGTGATGTCGAGGATGTTTCTGGAGAGAATGTACTTCAGAGAAGTTATTCCTGTGAGTTCAAATAACTTTGGGTTTGCACTTCACCATTTTTTTTCAGTGACCTCAAAAAGTTTGGAGAACAACTTGAATTTCCTTCAAAAGTTTGTGGGAAAAGTGAAACCATATTTTGGAATTGGATCCCTCATTGTGTTTCTATTAGCTTGTCATGGTTTTCTGAGTGAGTATGTTTGTCCGGATGTCCATCCATCGAACACTTGTTTCAGTTGCTGCTGGTATCCATAATTATCAAAAAGCAGCTCCATTAATCTATATCACTGTGTTTCTCTGGGGATGTTTTATTCTGAACTTCTTGGTTTCCATGGAAAAGTTCCAGGAGTTTTATGGAGTACTGGCTGAAAAACTGGATGAGTTTGCACAACAAAAGCGTTTTGTTCCAATGTAACCTGGGAATTATTGAAGTCGGTTATAAAACTGATTTCAGAGGTCTGAAAATTGCATTCATCCTTGCACTTCTTGCATTCACCATAGTCGATTCCCTACACGATATTTCTAGACTGGAAGGATTCTTTGCATATATTTTCTATGTTTTGTTCATGTTTGTGTTCTCCAATAATCGGATGAAGGTAAGTGTTTTTTCTGTTTTTTGAAGACTAGATTTGTGAGAATTTAGAAATAAATTAACCAGGGAGTTTCAACAAAATGATTGGTTCCAGATCAACTGGTCCGTGGTCTCCAATGCTCTGATTATGCATTACTGTATTGCTCTAGTCATCCTCAAATGGTCAACTGGGCAATGGTTTTTCCAACAAGTTGCTCAATTAATTGTTGGATTTCTTGAATTTGCTCAAGTTGGAGCCAAATTTGTATTTGGTTTCATTGCGGGGCCTCCGAATATTTGTGATTTGGCTCCTGTTTTCATATTCACTTCTCTTCAAACTTTGATCTACTTCTCTGCAGTTGTTGCCCTCATGTTCTATTTTGGAGTAATTCAAGTGGTTCTGAAAAAGAGTACCTGGTTCATGAGAGTACTTATCGGGACGACTCCCGTGGAATCTGTGAATGCATGGGCATGCACTTTCTTGGGAATGACTGAAGCTCCTTTGATGATTGCCCCATACTTTGAGAAACTAACAGATTCTGAGATCTTTGCGGTGGTAACCAGTGGATTCGCATGTGTTGCTGGAACAGTTTTTGCAGCTTATGTTGCTCTGGGAGCATGCCCAATATACTTGTTGACTGCAAGTCTTTTATCAGCTCCAATGAGTTTGGCATGTTCGAAAATTATGTTTCCGGAGACAGAGGAAACAAAAATCAAGGTGTGTTAGAGGGTAAAAGCAATCCAACTAATAGTAAGATTGTTTAGGAAGAAGATTTCGAACTTCAACACGGTCACAAAAAGGGATTCTTCGATACGTTGTGCTCGGCGGGAGTTGCAATGGTTCCTACTGTATTTGCTATTGGAGCAACTTTGCTAGTCATTATGTCATTATTATCTCTTTTGGATACAGTCATGGACTACATCGGAGATTTGATTGGATACGAGGGTTGGACGTTTCAAATGTTATTCGGTTATGCTTTCTTCCCATTAGCATTTATGATGGGTGTAACGGATGATGTTAATCAAACTTTGTTGTGAGTCTAATCTGGAATTCAAAGAAGGTTCACAGAAGCATGTTTTTCAGAGTCGCTCAGCTAATGGGGACCAAAACTGCTGTCAATGAATTTGTGGCTTACAACAACTTAGGACTTTTACAAAAAGAAAACAAACTTCATGTAAGATCTTCCGTTTTTTCAAATCTGCAAATCTTATTTCAGCCAAAATCTGTGCTTATTGCCACGTATGCTCTTTGTGGATTTTCGAACTTTTCATCAATGGGAATGTCGATTGAATTCTTGGGAGGGTTTGCACCAGCGAAACGAGCAACCATTTCAAAACTAGTGTTACGAGCTCTTTGTGCCGGATCGATTGCATGTTTCATGAATGCTACGGTAGCCGGGATCTTGGTGTCGTCACCAATCATTTGTGTAGCTTCTCAGAAAAGTGATACGTGCTTCCGAATTCCGGGATCATAAGTTTCTTTAGTGATTCTCTTGCTTTATCTGTATAAATGTATTTATTTTATGTGCCATGACTAATTTTTTCAATTTATTTCTTCGGAAAACTTTGCATTTTCAAACCTGTTTCTTTGACCAACTTTCCCCATTTCTAATCACTTTTCACACCTAAACACGTGTTTCACACCCTTTAAAAAACTCATAAAACAATGCATTATCATCTGAAATTCTTTGTGCTATTTTATGCATTTTTCGCATGCTGTCTCTTCATATCTGAACTTTCCCTTTGCTTTTTTGTTGCGTTTTTCAATTTTGGAGTTCCAATTTTTTGTGGTTAATAGATATTGTAAATGGATGAAGATTATGGTGAAAAGAAGAATGGGGTTTGGGATGATACTTTAGCAAGTGAGTATGATAGGAACAGTCTATTCATAGTGAAGATGAGTTTTCAGTAACACGAGGAACTTTTGAAAACAATGCGAATATATTTCAAAGATTGATTCAGAAGGTTTCACCGTTCTTTGGGTTAGCAGCGATTTTGGCATTTTTATTGATTTATCATGGATATTTAAGTGAGTCTTTTTTGTTTTTCTCTTAGCTAATAAGGGGACTGTGTCTTGTGTTTTCAGTAGCCGCTGGTATCCACAACTACTCAAAAGCAGCTCCACTCATTTATGTTACAATATTCCTTTGGCTCTGCTTCATTGTCAACTTCTTAGTTGGAACAGAACATTTTAGGCGGTTTTATGATGATCTCGCACAGAAGTTGGATGATTTTGCAACCAGAAGGTGGTTCGTACCAATGTAAGGCACTCGGAAAAGTACAGTCAAACCATTGAAAAAAGGTTCAGAACTATCAAACTGGCCTTTGCTGGCGCTCTTCTAGCCTACACAATAATTGAGTCTGTAACTTCTCAACCATCCAGACTAACAGGATTTGGTGGATATGTATTTTATCTTTGCTTCATGGTTTTGTTTTCCCATAGACCTAGAAAAGTTAGTTTGCAGTTCTTTATCTCCCAATAACATACTTTCCTTCAGATCAACTGGAATATTGTCACAAGTGCTCTAATTTTTCATTACTGTCTTGCCATTATCATTCTTCAATGGCCTACAGGTCGTTGGTTCTTCCAACAACTCTCTCAATTGATTGTGGGTCTTTTGGAATATGCACAAGTCGGAGCAAAGTTTGTATTTGGTTTCATTGCGGGACCTCCGAATATTTGTGATTTGGCTCCTGTTTTCATTTTCACCTCTCTTCAAACATTGATTTATTTCTCTGCCGTTGTAGCACTTCTCTTTTATTTTGGAGTCATCCAAGTCGCACTGAAAAAGAGTACTTGGTTTATGAAGGTACTCATTGGTACAACCCCGGTCGAATCAGTTTATTCATGGGCCTGTACTTTTTTGGGACAATCAGAAGCCCCATTGGTAATTAGGCCGTATTTAGAAAAGTTGACAGGTGAGTCAATGGTTCTTAGTTTGAGATAAAATTATTTCTGTTCCAGATTCCGAGCTTTTCGCTGTATTGACCAGTGGTTTCTCGTGTACTGGTGGCACTGTATTTGCAGCCTACGTTGCTTTGGGTGCATGTCCAGAATCGATTCTAACTGCTAGTCTTCTGTCAGCTCCTATGTCACTGGCATGCTCAAAACTCATGTATCCAGAGGAAGAAGAGACTAGGATAAAGGTAACCTATCTTATAATAGTGCTCAAACAAATAAAAAAAGTTTCAGGAAGAAGACTTTGAACTGGATCACGAGAACGACAAAGGGTTCTTTGACACACTATGTTCCGCCGGGGTTGCTCTCGTCCCAACTGTTTTTGCGATTGGAGCCACTTTGGTTGTCGTCATGTCACTTTTGGCTCTTTTAGATGAAGTCTTCTACTATATCGGAGACCTGATTGGTTACGATGGATGGAGCTTTCAAATGTTATTCGGTTACGCTTTCTTTCCATTGGCTTACATGATGGGTATCACAAGGAATGCAGATCAGACACTTTTGTAAGTATACCTAAATTTTTTGAGATGAAACATAAATTTTTGAAGGGTTGCTCAACTGATGGGTTCAAAAACTGCTGTGAATGAGTTCGTTGCGTATGATAAACTGGGACAACTGCAGAATGAAAATAAGCTGGATCCAAAGTCAGTACTGGTTGCTACCTATGCATTATGTGGCTTTTCAAATTTTGGTTCAATGGGAATTCAGATGGAAGTTATTGGAGGATTGGCGCCAGGGAAGAAGACGGCGGCAGCAAAAGTTATGCTACGAGCACTGTGTGCAGGAGCCATCGCTTGTTTTATGAATGCTACGGTCGCAGGTAGTCCATTTCGAATTCGGGTTCCACGGGGGATTACTTCATGAAAATGCCAATAGGAACTTCACAACTTGTTTATCAAAGTAGGAAATATTCGTTTTTCTTTCAGGTATCCTGATCTCAAACCCAGTTGTCTGCTCAAATGCTAGTGCCAACTCTACTTGCTTTAGAATTCCTTCCTCCTAGATCTGCTACACCTCTGTACTGTCGCACACCAAACTGTATATCTTATAGAAATGTATTTATTTAACAAATGATAAAGTCTTTTAAGTAAAGTGAAGTTGGAGTCTTTGGAATGAAAGAAAGTGGAATTTACTTTGGTTGAACTGGACGAGTCTCCAAATATGGCTTGAACTTTGGATGCTCTCCGATTCTCTTGAAGTAAGCGGTGACCAATGGGAAGTCAGTTCCAAGGAATCCCTTCTCGAATCCAATCAAAGAAGTGGTGGTCTCGAAGAACATGAGATCAGTGTAGCAGATTCCACTGTCGAGAAGGAATCCTGGAAGAAAAAAAAATTATAATCAAACTCTAAAAACAAAAGGAACGGTCCATTCCCAAATCATTCACCAGACTTGCTCTTCTCCAAAGTCTTAGTCAAGAGTTTAAAGTATTTCTCTCTTGCTGGATCCAACACAGTCTTCTTCAACTCGTCACGATCTCCAGCTTGTCCTGGATATCCGAAAGCAATCATTCCCCATGGGCTTCATTTCGGTCAAAAAGTCTTTGTAAAGATCTGCGAATGCGTCAGCCCACGCCTTCTCCACTGCAGTCTTCCCAGCGAATCCAAGTTCATTGGCAACGAAACGAGCAATTGCTGCGGATTGTGGAATCTTTTCTCCGTCGACTTCAAGAACTGGCATTTGTCCGAATGGCATCGTGTCCTTGGTGGTAGAGCCCTCCTTGATCCAGTCTTCCAACTCGTAACGGACGTCTTCGAATTCAACTCCGGCCATGTGGAACATCTGGAATAATTTTTGTGATGAATTGTTTTATTTTTGATTAAGAAAAAAAAAAGGTTGCCCAGAAAAATAAACATCAATTCCAAAGCTCAAATATAGTTAACTTACATCTCTGGTAACCTCAGCATATCCACGAGCATTGAAGTAGTGAAGACGGAATTTAGTCATTTTTCAGAAAGAAGCTTATCAAAATTTATGACAATTTGATGATACTTTTCCATTTTCTCTCTCTGCCTTATATACTCCGCCAGTCACATTTTGATCAGAGAAAGAAACGTGCGAATTTCTGCGGTTAGCACAAACAACGCACAAAAAATAGTATGTGAAAAGAGGAGAGTGACAGAGAGGCAGGAAAATAATCGGCACAGAACATGAAAGACACCAACTACGAAGTGACGTAACGATGGAGACAGATCGTGAAAAGGAGAGAATTAGAGGAGAAGGGGAAACTGTTGGAGATAATTATAAGTTGGCATCAAAATTTTAGAAGAATAGAGAAATGAATGGAGTTACCAATGAAGGAATTGTCAGCAGATCACAAAAAAGTCAGAATATCATAATGAGAATAAGACAGCTCTAGATTATTCTAAAGCGCCAGTCAAATATCCTCGTTTTTAGAAAAATGTCATTGGGAAAGTTGTCAAAATAGAACAAAATTTTTGGAATGTCCAGAGACTTTGGAAGCATCGAATAGGGCCGAATTCAGTTAGATCTCTTCAGACCATTTACAGTCAATTCTAGCCGCGCACTGTCGAATCTTTGCTTTTAAAATATTCCATTTATGTTCATCAGAAGTCGGAATAGTCAAAACTCAATCAACTTTTTTACATCTCTGGCGACTTCCAGAGAATTAAAACGGGTCATGTTCTTCATAGTTAGGTTATTTCAAATCGTTTCCAGAGATCCACAGCAAACTTCCCTGATCGACCGACCTAGGTCCATGGTACAAAAGTACAAAATACTACGTAGCATATATTTTCATTGAACTTCAGCTATATATTTTTCAAGAACAGAGGAAATTGGATGCTCATACTTGTTACGGCGGTGAGCATAGGAAATGGTTATTCTAGACTTGGGTTTTTGGTGAGTTACATCTATGAAGCTTCCGATTACACCTTACACAAAATTGAGTAGTAACGATTTACAGAAGCAAGTTTATTCATAAAAGTATTTTCAGTCAGCTGAATGCATATTCGCTGGGCACACCGTTATCTACCGGCAGTCTCTGGATACTTATCCTTTGTGGTGAACTCCTTGTTAGCCTATTTAATATTGACTGAACAAAAATCAACTTCGATCGGAAGATATCGATTTTTGATCCTGTTCTTTGCAGTATTTGACATGCTGTATTCAGCTGTGGAGTTGTTAGTTCCAGTGGTAAAATATAACTTTATGATGGGGTTACCTCATAAATAAAAGTTTCAGGGGATGCATGGCACTGGTTCTGCTTTTGTGATCTACTTGGCCCACGGTCCTTTCTTCGGAAAAGATGTATCATATACCAACTTCTTGTAATCTAGATTTTTTATGATGTAATTTTTTCCAGAAAATTCGGCTGGCTCAATTTGCTATATCAGTTCGTTGCGGATGCATTTCCCTGTCCTATGGAATACTGATTATTCATTTTATTTATAGATACATTGCTCTTTTTCAGTAGTTTATATCTTTGCTATTCAAGTTTCATTCAACAATTTCAGTCCACAATTTGTCGAACAAGTGTTCCGTCCAATTGGGATACTCTGTATATTTTCATTTTTCTTGATTCACGGAATAGTTTGGGCCGGTGTTTGTGAACTGTTTTTGTATGCTGACAACGAAATGCGAGATTATATTCGCGAGACGTTTAGAAAAGATTATGAAGTGGATTCAAATGATATTGCGTTCCTAGCTGCACTCTATATGGTA
>GL380532.1:10145-28542 GCA_000143925.2 Caenorhabditis brenneri
TCGAAGGAAGAAACTGTCTCCATCAGCCCCTAATCTCAATCGATTGAGACGATCTCCACCATCTTGAACAAGTAAACTTGTTAGTTCTGTGTCATCAGCCATCAGTGTGTTCACTGCACATTCCAACGTTGTATTTCGAACACAGTTTCCATCAATGGAGAGTATAAGATCGCCTTCTAGAAGTTCGGAGCCGACCGACTTTTCAGCGAGAATTCCAATAGCATTTCCTCCACATAGCTTCACATCACTTCTTGTAACTTCTACTAATCTTGGTTGAGAGGAACGATTGACTAATAGAGATTCTGAATGATGATTTCCACGTGGCAAGTGATACTTTTTATTTGATCTTCCTCCTTCTGCATAGCTATGCATTGCACTGCCAGTCGTAGATATTGAGAAATCACTTCCATCTTTGCTAATGCAATGTCTCGGAACTGCACCTGTGCCACCAGTTAAACTGCAAGCAGCTGAAAATATTTTTAGATTATGAGTTTGTTTTTTTTGTGAAAGCTTACAATTATTCGGATATTGATTGGAAAAACTAGTGCTGGGAAGTCGAATTGAATTGCTGGATGACATAACAGAAGACAAAGAATCATCACGAATTGTTGGATAGGCCGGAGGATGACTGGGGCTATATACCGTTGATCTTCTATGTGGTTTTCCTTCCATTATAGTGGAGGATGTTGGAGTGAAATGCATTGAATATGGACGTGCATCTGAAGTTGTTGTATTGGAGGAGAAGCTTCTTCCATCCCATCCACTACCTCCACGATGCGATGATGAAATCTGCGACATTGTTCTTTTTTGTTCACTATTTTGGCGAATCAGCCTTCTGAAACCATGGTATTTCTGGCGAATCCATTAAAAACATTTCTTACGTGACAGGAGAAGTAGGTGTGCTGAATATGGTATTCTTTGGAACATAAACCGGAACTCCTTCAATGTTTGTTCCAGCAAAAACGAGATCTTTTTCATTGACTGAGGAAGGACTCCAAGGAGCTGATGGAGCTGCAGTAGACGATGAACTGATTTCAGAATGAGCAGAGGATCTGAAATGTTTTCTTTAGATTTGAGTAATGTTCGAAGTGAAACTTACTTTGCATTGAACCTTTTATCCAATGTATCAAGTAATATTTTGGAGTGATCTACTACACTGTTTGAATAAGTTGGAGCACGTAGTGAGCCATATCTAACCAATGGGCTCACAGATGCAGGAGATGCTTGTGGCATGCGAAGAGATCCTTGACGAAGTAGTAATTGATCATTTGAACGATCAATGTTGGCTTTTGCAACGACAGTCCGTTCTTTGTCACCTCCGCCATTCCTACTGAACCACTGAAAACCCAGAGATTGAAAAAAGAAGCCTTCTGTATGAAACGAACTCTTGAAAATATTGTAGGTCTGCTCTTATCTTTTCCATTATGCTCTCCTCTTTTTGTTGATTGAAGAACACCAATAACCAAAGGTTCGCGGGCATTCTTGATCAATAACTCAGCATGTTTTGCATCATAAACAGGAGTATGCATCACATGAACTACCCGTTGACCTGGTACTAAGCCACTTCTGGAAGCAGCTCCATTTGGCTCACAAGAGTTTATGAATACTCCGTTGGCAAGTTCAAGTCCGACACCTGAAATTCTACTTTCAAAACATTTAACTACATTTGTCATTACCGTAATTCAAAGGAAGACAAACATCACTGATTTTGTTACAGTTAGACCTTCTTCTGATTACTAAATGGATGTGATGAGAGTTCGATAACATTCCCATCACACTTCTTTCATCCATATCAGTCACAGAAATATCATTCACCATCATTATATGATCGAGCTTTTTCAAAAGATTCTCAAATGGTGATCCGTGAGCAATATGCCTGACATAGATTGGTCCATGAACGATTGAACCATCTTCTGTACGGCCACCACCAAGCATTATTCCCAAGTTTGGTTTATTGAATGGTAGGTTTACTTGAACGGAATGAGTATTCCAAATGTCGACGATTGCATCCACAGAAGTTTGTTTACATCTTCTCAATGCTTCATCCCTTTCTTCTGCTAATCTTACTCCATCTTGTTCTACTTCTGTAAGTCGAGCTAGTGCAGCATCTCTCCTCGCATTTGCTGTTACAGTTTCTTCAACATTTACTTGAAGAAGACGTCGTGTGTTCTCTAACTTTTTCTTCAATGATGCGACTTCTTCAGAATCCTGGAATAATACCTACATTAAGCATGATATCATCAGAATCTGCTACCTCTTTCATTTTGTCAATCTCTTTTTGGAGTCGTTCTCTTTCTTCTGTTTGTCTTGAATTCTCTTCCAAAACAATACTTCTTTCTTGCATTGTTTCTTCATAATCCCGTTGAAGTGCTTCATATTGTAACCGTAATCTTTGGTTTGCTTCTTCGATTTCCATTTTGTACGTTTCACTTCTGAGAGTTCGAATGGTTATTTTTAAAAGAAATCTAAACGAATACCTGTGTACTTGTATCTGCATACTGTCAATTTTCTCTTCGAATTCGTCAAGTTTTCTAGCAATTTCATCTCGTTCCTCTGATGCTTTCCTTACTTTTTCCATCCATTTTGCTTCAACATCTCTTATTTCTTTTTCCATTTCTTCCTCTATTCGTTTCCTTTCCAATTTTTCCAATTTCAATTGTTTCAATAACTTTTCTTTTTCCTCATTTTCATATTTCTCTTCATTGTCATTCTCATCCTCTTCAACTGACAAACTCGACGGTTTTGCGTCCACTTCTACCATATAGAATTCTGAAGAAAAAGATGAGAATAAATGGGTCAACTGGACAAGACGAAAAGGACTAATTATAGGAGAGAAAAAGATAGAAGAAGTGAGAGAGAAACCGGTCGAGATGCGCAAGAATATCACATTGATTTGTTCGTTCGGATTGAAAAACGGATGAATTAGAAACAACGAAATGGGAGACAAATTTCATTCAATTAACAGTTGAAATTAATTGGAATTTGAAGGTTACCAGGCAAATGAAAATTGGTGAAAAAAACACTTGAAAAAAATACAAAAGTCCTTAAAAATCGATGTTTGAGACTCGAAATAGGTTCTGAAATAACGGCTGGAAGAAGTTTGGAGAACTCATGCTATTTTAATCACTTTTATTATACTTCAAGGATCATACTGAGAAAAAGGAAACGGAACTATAATTTGAACTTCGGTAAAACTATGAATTTCGGAAATTTATGTGAGAATTCACACGAAAACTGTCCTAATATGATCATCATGGGCGGTGCGTGGGTCCGAAATAAGCCGTTAAGAAAGGAGTGGAAGAAAAAGAATAAATATAAACGGAGGAGACTGTCTTCTCGTTTGCTCTGACATGATAAAATACAGTTTTGGATTTCTTCAAAGTAGAATTTAAAAGAAACAATCCCTACGAAGAGCGAAATTGGATGTTTCAAAAAGAAAATGGAAACAGGAGGTGTTTCGAAAACTTTTCCTTCAAAGTTGGTTAAACACTTCGAGAACCACATGACTTTTTTCACAGACGATCTGTGTATTTACAATGTTTGTGATGTGCGAATCGAATTATTCGAAGTTAGTTCAAACTGAATTGAAGTCAAACAGAAAACGACAAATGTGAAACGGAATGCCGTCATGTTCCATGAATTGATAGTTGTATAGATGTACTTGAGAAGGATCTGAGACCTTGTGTCGTACACGTTGACTTCTCGCAGAAGCCGATGTCTTTTATCCTCTCTTTTTTCGTCAAATACTAAATTTAATTACAATAATAAAAATATTTTATGTTCGTTCTTACAGGGTCTCAACGGTAAATGGAAAATGATGAAGATGTTAGAATTATATCTATGAATTCAGACTTTATCTGCCTTTTCTTATCTTCATAATAAATGTAGAGGTATAGTAGAATGAGAAGGATTTATTGAAAATTTCACAACAGAATACATTTCTCCAAGTAGAAGAAATTGAAGAGAAGTAGGTTATTAGAGGGTGAGAGAAAAAGAGGATACATTCAGATACAGGTTGGTTGCGATGGAGGCGCAAGCCGAACGAACAGTTCCTTCCGAAAAGTGAAAAGAGAAATGCGGGAACTGAGATATAATGTTGAAAGAAGAGAGTTTAGGTTGTCGACCACAAAAACTGTACGACGGACGCATGGACAAATACGCTCGTTTCTCTGCTCCTTCTATGCTTTATTACACGCTTGAAGCTTTACTTGACCGTGTTTGTTTTATGTGAACTGGAGAAGGAGGAGAATGAAAAATCAGGGAAAAGAAAACACTGGAAGTTTTATTGTTAATATTAATGTTTATAGTTTTTTTAATCAGAATGATGGGGATCAAGATGAAGAAAGGGAAGGTGAACTGTGAGTTGAAGATGAGAAATGCTGGAACTTCTCTATTAGAAGGGCACACCAAGCGAACGATTGAAACAACCGAAAAAGCTGCCGGTGGAGTGTTGAGATTGCGGAATGGCTCTGAAAAGGGAAATAAACATTTTCAATTCATGTTTTCATTAGTGTCACCAAAACAATCTTTACTATTAACAATCACCGCTTTCTGTGTGTCTGTGTGTGCGTTTTCGGGTCCAGCGCCGCTCCTAATGGGCCGATTTTTATGGAATTTTCACATTTCGAAAGAGAATCCTACCGAGATGATGCCCGACTTTTTCATTTTTCATTTGGAGATCTAGAGACCTCTGTGCTAAGATAGGGCTCACAAAGGACTCGCTGACGGGATAAGAACTGATAACTAACGTGAACTGGCACAGTTGAAACCATCACACCCATTGGAATTGAATTATTATTTCCCACCTCATCATTTTTCATTTTCTCAAGAACACCATTTTTTTATTGAAATTCTCTCAAGCGAACTCACTCGGCCCGTATGAAGCAAGAAGATTGGAGCCGCGTAGCGGCGCAAATCTTCTTGTAGAGTACACTACGTGTGATAAGGGAATTTATTCTGAAAACCTATCGATTTGGTAATGCAATAACTATAGTCTCAATACGACGATTGATATCTCGAATTAGTTTCAAAAAGATAAGTTTATTTATAGCAATTTTTCAAATTTTCTATAAAATATAGTAACTACTTCAGAACAAATTAACTAGTTTAGAAACAATTGTCATTAGGCCTTTCATGTTTGCTTTCAAGATTTGGTTTCTTATTTTCGGCAATTCATAAATGATAATCTAATAATAACATCTTGAAAGATAGTTATCGTATCTGAGTGAACCTTTTTCGGCAGTTATCAGACAGTACAATCTATTTCTGGATAACTTCCGAAGGCCATCCCGTTCGTTTCTCTACCTATCGGACTACTTTTCTATTCACTTTTTACTTAGTGCTCATAACTTTACTTTTAAAAATACTTTTTGTTTAACTAATGTTTGACTCTTCCTTTACCTCCTATTTTCTAAATTTATTTCTTCAAGACAATGAATCGTCTTCTGGAGCTTTATGCACAACAACGAACTCATCCGACGTCAGCTGAAATCTTTTGCAATATACTTTTGGATATACTTAAGAGTGGAGATGAAAATGTTGTTCGTTGGAGAAATCCAGAAATTCTAGAGTTTGAAGTTGTCAACGAAGTAGAACTAAGAACTTATCTACATTTGAGAACTGGGATGTGTTTTACAAATTTATTGAATGAAGGAATGAAGTTTGTCAGAAAAGTAAGTTTTTTCGGTTAAGTATTCGTATTATAGATCTTCCAGGTTCCCGGACATAATAATGTTTTTCGTTTCTATTTCCTTCAAAGACATCTTTTGCCGCGAATACCCAAAAGAACATTCGCCCAGATTGTTAGATTTTCAACTGAAACTTCTGTATGATAGACATATAATAAATCTTATTAAAACTCCAAACCGACAACAAAAGCAAAGATAGAAGATTATGAAACGAGAATTTGATAACAGCATAAATTACTATGAAGAAAATCCCAGTATGAAAAGCAATCAGAATGCAATAATTTGGAGAATCCGGCTACTTATTTCTTTCCGGCAGCTTTCTTGGCATCCTCGTCAATTGGGGCAGGTTTCGTGAATGGAATAAAGGTACGGTATTTCTCAGGCATCCATTGTTGAATAGCCTGAAGGTATTTATTTTTACAAGATGTTGTTTATACGTAAGATGACTTACAGTTGGTACATTAATTCCGGTTTCTGTTTGATTATTTTCAAGAATGGCGCAGATTACACGAGTTGTGGCGCACATTGTAGCGTTAAGCATATGCACAAATGGTACCTGTAAATCAATCGTGCTATTATAGTATTTAAGCCTTTAATAAACCGACCTCTCCATTCAATTTCTTCGTTTGTCCATAGCGAACCTTGAGTCTTCGAGACTGATAATCCAAGCAATTGGAACAAGAAACCAGTTCACGGTAGGCTTTAGATCCGGGGAACCAGGCTTCAAGATCAAATTTCTTTGAAGCGGCATTATTGAGTTCACCAGAAACGATGTTCACAACTTGGTATGGAATTTGCAATTCTTGATAGTAACTTTCAGCGTTTCCAATCATCTCGTCAAAAAGTGTCCAAGACTCATTATCATTTGGACTACACAGAACAAACTGCTCAATCTTTTCGAACTGGTGAACACGGAAAATTCCACGGGTGTCTCTTCCATGACTACCTACTTCTTGACGGAAGCAAGTCGAAACTCCAGCATACTTAATGGGAAGATCACTTTCCTTGATCCATTCATTTCTGTGGTAAGCAGCGATCGGTTGTTCAGATGTTGCGATCAAATACTTCTCATCAACAGAGGTGTCTCCAGGGTTTTCTGATCCCTTCGAGCTGACCTTATAAAGTTCGTCATCGAATTGACTGAGTTGAGCAACCTCTTGCATTACTTCCTTACGCATGAAGAAAGGAGTGTAGAGTGGGGTGTAATCTTTCAGATTCAGACGTTGGAGAGCCAACTGAATAATTGCCTGCTCCAAGAAAACGAGTGGGCCTTTCAAGAAGTACCCACGTCCTCCAGCAACAACTGTTCCGCGCTCACCATCGAATCCATCAACCATTACTACCAAGTCAACATGAGAATATTTCTTCTCAGTGGTCAGATCTCCGTAAGTTCTTTCAACTTTATTGTTTTTTTCGTCGTCCGAAACTACGACAGACTCGTGAATCAAATTTCCAATTTGAACAAGTTTCTCATGACGAGCATTTTCGTGTGCAATGACAGCGGCTGCAGTTTGAACTGATTTCTCGTCGACAAGTAGACGGAGTTTCTTGAGTTGTACAACTGTCAGTTTGGAAAGCTCATCGAGTTTAAGTTCTGCCAGACGCTCAATGATATCATCAGAAACAGTATCATCAGTTCCTTGGGGCTCTTTTTTCTGTAAATTAATGAATAACAAGGTTGTTCTAGTAACCAAGTTGATACTAGTTGTACTTTCAAACTATTTTATAAAAATTGAAGCTTTCATACTTACCTTCATTTTTTCTCCAATTGCTTTGGAAATAGCGTTCTTTTGACGATTAAGGAGATCAGCAAGGAATCTCTCTTTTCTCCACTTCTCATCGAATTCGATAACTTGATCCACCAACTTTTCATCCTTGTAACGATCCCGTTGTGATTTGCGAATTATATCAGGGTTTCCTCCTAAAAAGTTGAAGTTTAGGAAGTATAAACAGCAATGTAGCTTACTTACCTTTCTCCACGCGGAACAAGTCAATATCGAGAACCATGGTGAAGTTTTTCGTATGTTACCCTAAATTCTAAATTTTATAATCGTATGAAATATATGAAACATCGAGAAGAGAAATGAGAAGCTGTGAGATTTGGTAAAGTTTCGCAAGAATTCTTTATATTTTATCGGCCGCAGTTGCGCGTGAGCTGCGATGCTTCGTCTGTGACAATGGCTACGGTTAAACATTAAAACTGACGCTCGTTATTTATTATTGAAAAGTACTATATTATTGCAGGTAAGCTTAATTAGGTTTTCATTGAGGTGAAACATATAGGGGTTTAAGCCAACAATCGAAGAGTAGTGGAAATTGTTGCAAATGAAGAATATTAAAATGCTTACCAAATCATTCAGTAATAATTGCGTCACTTTTCAGATTATCTGATGAGCACAAACACTACCCATGCTCCAATTGGCTTTAAGAAACGCTCGGATGCTCAAAAATTTGCTATCGATCTTCTCATTGGTGGAGTATCCGCTACAGTTTCAAAAACTGCGGTAGCTCCTATTGAACGAGTAAAAATTTTACTTCAGGTATGCAAAGCAGGGCTTATTGCTTCGAATCTATCTTCTTAAGGTTCAATATTCACATAAAGACATTCCTGCCGATAAGAGGTTCAACGGAATTATCGACGCGTTTGTTAGAGTTCCCAAAGAGCAAGGATTTTTTTCATTTTGGAGAGGAAACTTAACGAATGTTATTCGGTACTTCCCAACTCAGGCCTTTAATTTTGCTTTCAATGATTTATACAAATCGATACTATTAAAAAATATCAAAAGAGAAAACGTAAGTTATAATAAGAACAATTAGACTGGTTATATTGTGATTTCAGAACGTACTATCCTATAGTGTAAGAACTCTGGTCTCTGGAGGACTTGCTGGATGCTCATCCCTTTGTATCGTGTATCCATTAGATTTTATAAGAACCCGCCTGTCAGCTGATATTAATCATCACACGAACCGGGAATACAAAGGTCTTGTTGATTGTACAGTGAAAACAGTTCGAAGTGAAGGATTCAGTGCTCTGTACAGAGGGTTTGCTATTTCTTTACAAGTAAGTTGGTCTCTTGAGTTATAGTTTTGATCCCTTTTTTTTAGACATATTTCATATATAGATCAGTCTATTTTGGTTTGTATGATGCTATCCGAAACACAATAAACACAGACAAGAAGAAGCTTCCTTTCTACACATCGTTCGCTATCGCTCAGGTAACTGTTTCGCCTCGTCATTTTCATAACTAATTGACAAACTAAAAGTGTATATCAGTATATACAAAAATACTATTTCAGGGAGTAACAGTACTGTCGTCATATTTGACTTACCCATGGGATACAGTACGACGACGAATGATGGTTAAAGGACAGCTGAGTACATCAAAAGCGTTGTCTGCAGCACGTAAAATTGTACACGAAGAAGGATTCCGTGGCTTATACAAAGGAGCTTTAGCGAACATTTTCAGGTGCGAATAAACGAACAGAATTGTAGCCATATATCTATTACAGAAGCGCTGGTGGTGCATTAGTGATGGCCCTCTATGAAGAGATCCACAAGCATATGTAATAAATATCTCGTCAAGCGGGAGTCTACTGCCAATATAATAACATTTTATTTACATGATAGATCCTCAGATAGCGATTTTTTTCTTGTTTCAGTTTTCTAGAATGTTTAGGAACTTTTGTTTTTCTTGTTTTCAACCGGTTATCGATTCGCCAAGCGAAAATTTTGTTGTCCTTCTTTTGCCATTGATAAACGCTCAGTGCTGTACGAACAAGCTGACGTGTAACTATCCCATGAAACTCTGGTTGCATGCACTCGATTCGTTTTATCGATTTTCATATTTCGTCAGATTATTGACTGGAACAAAATAAATATCCACTTTTCGTTTAGCGCAATCAAATAAAAATCAGCATGGTGATAGTATGGTGAGATACTGTTGTCGTACTCCACTTAATTATTAAAAAACCTATTTCAGAAACTTGTTAACAATGTTCTCATATTCTTTGGTTTGTTTTCAAATGCAGTGCCGAAAAAGTCATCGAAAAATCCTTTCGTGTTGACAGATGAAGAAATCAAATATTCTTCCATCTCGAATGTAATAAATGTGCAAGACTAAAGTTAAATAATCTTGTTTTTTCAGGTAGATATAGAATATGGTATTTCAAAAACACGCGAAATGTTCCAATTTGGATGGAGGAACTATATGGAACATGCTTTTCCTGCTGACGAATTAGATCCCATTCATTGTCGAGGACGTGGTCATGACCACGAAAATCCGTAATTAATCGAACAATGCATTCAAAAAATTGAATGTCTGGATTTACAGGGATAATATCAATATCAACGATGTTTTGGGAGATTATTCACTAGGCCTGATCGACACTTTAGACTCGCTTGTTGTTTTTGGTGAGTGATTATATGTGATTTCAGACACAGAATCTACCTTCGTTTGAATATTGCATTGTTTTCTCAGTGAAAAAAAATATTTTAGGTGAGCCTGACGAATTCAAACAAGCGGTGAATCTAGTAATTAAAACTGTGTCCTTCGAAAAGAACACAACAGTACAAGTTTTCGAGTCTACAATTCGAGTGATGGGGGGATTGTTAGCAGCTCATATGATTGCTGTTGACAACACCAATCGGTTTGGACCATTCTACATGCCAGACTACGGAGGCGAGCTTCTGACTCTGGCTCATGATCTCGCAGGTCGTCTTCTTCCTGCATTCGAAGGAACTGCAACTGGAATCCCATTCACACGTGTTAACTTAATGAAGGGAGTGCTTCCAGGCACAACAAACTCAACTTGTACGTCAGGTGCTGGATCTCTATTGTTAGAGTTTGGTAATCGTGCTTCGCGGGTAAGAATAATTCATAAATTAGTTGTTTTCAGGTGTTCTGTCTAAACTGTTAGGTGATGATACATACGAACGATTAGCAAGACGAGTAAATGAAAAATTGTGGACGCTGAGAAACGAAGCTACTGGGTTGCACGGTATTCTGAATTTTCAAAATTTACTGCAATTTTTCAACAGATGATTGTAGGAAATTTGATTGATATTCAAACGGGAGAATGGATTGGTCACCTATCTGGTCTTGGTGCTGGAATCGATTCATTTTACGAGTACATGCTCAAGTCATACATTTTATTTGGTGACCGGCGTGATCTAGATATGTACAATGAGTCTTTCCTGCGAATTGTCACGTATATGAGAAGAGGTAGATCAGTTTGTGCCGACATTGATGGAGATGTACCAATTTATGTAAACGTCGATGCGAGAGATGGAAGTACGACTAATACTTGGATTGATTCATTGCAGGTACAGGGTCGAGCAAATATTCTATCACACAACCATGAAAAAATGTTTTCAATTTTTAGGATTTTTCCAATTTTTTTTTTCAATTTTTAGGCCAGTTTCGCGGGAGTATTGGTATTAGCAGGAGAAGTAGACGAAGCAGTTTGTCATCACGCACTCTACTATGCTATTTGGAAAAAATATGGTGTTCTTCCCGAGCGGTTCAACTGGCAGCTTCAAGCTCCTGACGTGTCATTTTATCCACTCCGTCCAGAGTTCGTGGAATCTACATATCTGCTGTACACAGCGACCAAAAATCCTTTTTACCAGCATGTTGGTCTCGAAATTTTAGAATCTTTAGAAAGAATCACTCGTGTTGAGTGTGGATTCGCAACCGTACATGACGTCGCAGACAGAAGTCTTGAAGACCGGATGGAATCATTTTTCCTCTCCGAAACTCTTAAATACTTATACCTCCTATTCAATGAGAACCACCCCATCAACAAAAAAGAACAGGAGAGAGTGATTTTTTCAACAGAGGTATTTTCGAATATCGTCACCTTTTGACCTAATATATTTTTAGGGACATATATTTCCTGTTAACTCTATTTTTCATCCAGCTGCCAATTTTCTATCTTATTTGGATCCACCACTATCTCAGTTAGAGCGACGCAATGCCTCGCGATGCGAAACAGCGTCAGAGTTCACTGCAGGGATACCGCCTCTTCGCCATTCTCAAATGAGTCAATTGTTCAAAACTGTCGGGGTCGACACAAGCCTCCATAATTGGGTCTAAATTTAAGTATATTATTTAATTCATATCTGTTCATGGTTGCCTTAATTTTCAATGTGATTTTAAAATTTCAACCGGTCGCTAGTTTTAATGAATATGGTTTTACATTTTGTTCACAATGTATTAAAAAAAAGAGTTTGCGCGCGGCATAGCACTCTACGCAGGAAGAAATCAATATAAGTTCAATTTTATGAAAAACAATGACCAATCATTTGTTATAAATGACATACACTATCAAATCAAGAAACGCAGACGAAATGATAAGAGATGACAGTGCTCGGTAGGGAGCAAAACATGACCATGTGTCATTTTTAATTGAGTCCCTCCTAGAAATGTTCTTTGGTTGATCTTTCAGTTATGATCGTTTCTTGATGGGAATCGGGTTGATTGTCAAACGAAACAAGCCGCTGATCGCGATGATAGCTGCGATTCTCTTTACTGTTGCTGTATTCTCTGCGACAAGGTTTGTTGAATGAACTCAGGACTATTTCATTCATATGCAAAACAGTTACGCGTGGCTTTACATACGTAGTTCTTTCAGCTTCACAGTTTTTCATGTTATTTCGCAAAATGTTGATGCCATAAATTACATTTGATTTATTCTTGGTCCGCATTTTCATGTAGTTTGTGGTGTGTTGTGTGTAAACACTATCAATCGTGTTTTTTTTTCTCGAAAGCACACCTAAAATTGTTTTTTCAGCTCCTTTCTTCTTGTTCCGTTAAGAACCCTTTATCCTAGAAGCTGAAAACATTTTGAATAATTATCGCCAGTTATTATTGAAATTAAGCAGGCTACACAGTTGTAGATATCGATTGGGTGCGGCCTAAATTTCTTGATTCTCTCTTTCCCTCGCAGTTCTACTCTAGGATTATGCAGACTGTTTATTATCCTGCTGAAGTGTTTCATCACTATTTCTCCTTTTCAAGGATTCCTAGAAAAATATTTTCGAATGAAACCTTTCAGTATCACGAAGATAATTCTGCTTAAAAGACTTCCCAAAAATCACGCATAGTAATAAAAATCATATTCAATCTTCACTCAAGATTGCTTGATATGTTCAAAAAATTTCGAAATGAAAGCTCCAATCATTTGTTCCCCAGGTGAGGAGTTTTATAATCTCGTTTACAAATATGTTGAGATAATCACAGGAGTTAAATATATATTTCTAATTAATCCACCGTCTTATGTTTCTTCATTCAATCCTTTCCTCTGACGGCATTAACGAAAATCCACACACTCACTAACTACATGAAATGTGCATGCGCAACAGCGTCTCTCGTTTATACTTCTTATCTCACGAATATCCGTAGTTGCCCTCATCTCTTCCTAGATGATACTGGGAGGCCGGAGTGTGTCAAATGCGAGAGGATTTTTTCTCTCCTCGACTCGTTTCATAATGGGCTGTGCTGCGAGTCAAGAAAACTCGATAGCTAACGTCTCCTCATCTTCAAATACTGCAACCACATCAGCAAGCAGCATCAACAATTCTCAAAAATGGGCCACTCCCAGAGCTGCTCAGGCTTCACGGCCAACCAACACTAATCTGACACAGGCAAGATTCGAAACTTGTTCAGTTCGAGTTTTTATCTAGTAATGTGTAGGTTGCTGCGATGTCTTCTATGGATTCTGGTAGTTCAACAGTTCAGTTTCAATCGCCACGCGGTAGCTTGACAACTGCAGTTTCCACCTCGTCGTCAGGAGCTCAGAGGAAGATGTCGGCAAACTCGGAAAGAAGCTTACACACGAGGTTGCGTGCTGATGTTTTCCGTTTCCATGTTTGTGTTGTTTTGGCGGAGGAACTTGGTTTATGTAGTTTATCTTCGTCGCGGCTGATGCAGAAATTGGCATGCCTCACACTAGGTTTTTAGTGGGCTTCACTTTCAGAAATTTTTTTATGGATACTTTTTTGAGAGATGTGTATTGAAAACGATAGAAAGAACAGTATGTAAAATAGTTGAATTTATCTATTTAGTAAACCTTGAACTTCAAACAAACTACGATGTTGGCTCCCGATAACCATACAATAGACAGGTTCGCAGCCTTTGTTCAAGCAAATACATGTGTAGGCGTACTGAACTTTGCCCATTTCGCCGACTTTTCTCTCGTTGACATTCGCGGTGTCAGGTGATAAGGAGTGCCTGGCATGAAATTTTTTAGGAAAATTGAGAAATTTTGTGTATAATTATGCAACCTTTTCCTTTAAAATTGAAGACTTTGCTTCCCTTTTATTCTCTTCTTTCTATAAACAACTTATATTTACTAACTTGTGAAAGTTCATCGCAGCAGCGCTCCAGCAATGTTTTTTTTAAATTTTGTGTTTCAAGATTCAAAAAAATTCTCACGATTAAGAAAAATAGTTCATCAATAAAAAACATAAAGTTATTTTCCTTTGACTTCATTTTGAAATTTTGATCAAATATTCGAACTTTTACGTGAACGTAACTGAACACGCGTTGCCACCACTTCACACGTATAAATGAACGCTGCTTACGTTTTTCTTCTATCTAGTCCTAACTACTGTGCGAGAATGTTCTCTTGGTTATTCTGTGGACGCTGCTTCCGCAACCCAAATAAGTTAGTCTTCTCTTATAATAAAGCTAATTTTGAAAAGAATTTATCTCTGATCGCTCCTAATTTGACTCGATCGTCATCTATATATAACTCTTGATTGCTCTCAACAAACACGTTTTCAGGCCTTTGACGGATACCGCTGTCATCCATAAAAGTCAATCAGGAAAAATGAGCACCGGATCCGGAGATTCTCCTGTCTACCAGGCCATCGAGCGAGGTTCACTGTACAGCTTGGATTATAGAATTTTCATCAGTAAGATTTTAATTCGTGGATTTGACTGTGTAATCTTTTAACACCTTTGTAGAGGGTCCTCAAGGGATTGTGTCGCCATGGCATGACATCCCTTTGTTCGCCAACAAGGAGAACAAAGTGTATAACATGATTGTCGAAATCCCCCGCTGGACAAACGCCAAGATGGAAATGGCCACCAAAGAGCCATTCTCTCCAATCAAGCAGGACGAGAAGAAAGGAGTTGCTCGATTTGTTCACAATATTTTCCCACACAAGGGATATATCTGGAACTACGGAGCCCTTCCACAGACTTGGGAAGATCCGAACCACGTTGTTCCAGACACTGGAGCGAAAGGAGACAACGACCCGATTGATGTTATCGAGATCGGATCGAAGGTTGCTGGCCGCGGAGCTGTTTTGCAAGTGAAAGTTCTTGGAACGGTGGCCCTTATTGATGAAGGAGAGACTGACTGGAAGTTGGTGGCTATTGATGTGAACGATGAGAACGCTGATAAGTTGAACGATATCGGTGATGTTGAGAAAGTCTATCCAGGATTGCTGGCGGTAAATGACTTCCCATGAGCAACCTAATATTCAGTTTCATTTCTTTAGGCGTCCGTGGAGTGGTTCCGTAACTACAAGATTCCAGCTGGGAAACCGGCCAATGAGTTCGCTTTTAATGGCGAATTCAAGAACCGTGAATACGCAGAAAAAGTTATTGACGAAACAAATCAGTTCTGGAAGGCTCTTATGAAGGAGGCCAATCCTGCACTCAACACGTTAGTATATTTTGATTTACTCTGATTCAAAAGAAGTTATTTACCTTCAGTATTTCTCGTGTACCGGAAGCCGTTCATCAAGCCACCGATGAGGCAGCCACTGCCGCACTTCAATCGACTCCGGATCATGGTTCTGCTTCTGCCCTTCCCGGAGATGTTGATAAATGGCACTTCGTTCAAGGATGACTAGAGCCTGTCGATAGCCTGAAGGCTACGGCAAAACTTTAAACTATTGCACTCAACCCCCTTCCCCTTTCCCTCTCGTAACTTGAACACTCAATTTTTCACTCCTATTTTGTTTCAGAATGTTTCATTTCATTCCATTATTTGTAGTTTCTTTCTTTTTTTAAAGTTTCATCATTACTGGGAAGTTATTTCAATAATTCGGTACGACACCACCTGTCAAAACTATTTTTCTGTGTTTTATTCGACGCCAAACATATTTCAACACTAAACCGCAAAACCACAAAAACCACAAAGAAATCATAGTCTTTATTATAAACGACTTCTCTAAAAAGCCCACTATATTCTCCAAGGCTATCGTGTATCATTACTCCGCGCTCGCTACATTTTGAGACCCATGGATTCGAAGGAAACATGTTACAAGGGAAACGAAATCAGGGGAAAGTATAAGGATTTTTCCAACAAGTATTGTTCAATATTTATCGATTGTTAGCTCCACAAATTTTCCCTCAAAATTTTCAATCAACGGAGTCTGCGTATTTTGCGTTTTTCGACTACTTGCAAGAGCGCTCCATCGAACACAAACTTTTCGCGAGTTTTTAAGGATTTCGGCGCCATTATCAACTCTGGGCGCTTAAATTCTTCAGTTTACTTATTCTCCAGATTTCACTGATGAAGTTCCTCCTGTCATTCTACCCGTATTTCTTTTTTTTTGCCGAAACACTCGAGAGGATTTTCGTTTTGTTTCGAAATCTTTTTCGTCGCTCAGTTTATTGATCTTTGTGGTAGGACGGGAAGTTTCTGTATTTCATCGGTTTCCTTTGGTTGCTTGAATTAGTTAATTCTAGCTTACAAACATTGACTATTACTATTCTTTCACTACTTTCAGACCCGTGTTTTAGCGGAAAAAGTTCTAGAGAGATGAACTTTATGTATTCTGCGGTTGAATACTAAAGATTAGCGTTCATTTGGGTTCGCGATGTCTTCTTCATTTCGTCAAATTTTTCTTTCTTGTATCCAAACTATATTCATTGAACTGTTTTCAGCTTTCTTCATTAAACTTTTTCTCTAGTTTTTCGGCGGAATTGCTCCCTTGGGAATGATAAATTATAATTTTCAGTGGTTCAACAATCGTATCATCAATGACTACCATTCTTGAGCAACCATCGGCCAATGGCACTTCCGGAAAGGTAACTGTCACTAAGCATCAACGTCAAGGAGAAAACGAACATCCTCCTTCGAAGCGTTCGAAGACCGACGACGAAGCAGAGTCAGTGATGAACGGAAACGGAATAGCCGTCAAGATTCCTGGACAAAGCAATTTGTCTGGAGTTGGTGTAAGTATCTAATCAATCGTCGGATTGGCGACTTTTCTTGTCTTTATTGCTACATAAATTCTTGAAAGACAACTACCAATGCAGACGTTCTCTCCCATTTTCCAATTTATTTCTATATACATCCCTTTTGTTTTCGGGTCGGACTTGCAGTTGATCTCTATTCTTTCAAAACTTACGGAGGCGAAGTTGCCTTGACAACGGCGCAGACTCTGTTAGTGATATGCAGCTTCTTAACAAACGGAATAATAATAGTTGTGAAAGTGAGCGGGCACAGAGAGCACAAAATGCGAATATCCTCATTTGTGTTCTAAAGAATTCATTTTCGCTATGTACATGGCATATATCAAACAGTTTGACAAAAATTGGCGTGAGTCGATAAAGGTGCGTTTCTTTAGATTTCTGAACTAGTGGGCAGTAGTTTTTGAAAATATATGTTTTTTCTTTGATGGACCGATATTTCAAGTGACATCTGTTTGTTAAATGCAGATACAAAATTGAAAAAATGTTCTAGTGAGATTGAAGATTCATAATTTGATCAATACGGTTTCAAAGCAAGTCGTTATGTCTTTTCCCATGGGTTTAATATAAGAATGCGTATTGATCGTCTACGCTGACCGTCACTATTGGATTGCTTCGCTCTCCCGCTCTGTGAACGCAATAGTTTCCTTCGCCTCGTCACCATGTGAATATTCGAACTGCTAGCTTCGAACAGTGCACATATTTGTTTGTCTACTTTTTTCTGTACCTCTCTGCGTCTCTTTTAGTCATCATTTTTTCTCCGCTTCTTCTCATTTCTCTTTTTCCAAAATAGTTGAAACAATCATTTATTCAAGGTTAAACTTTCAGTTGTTCGATTAAAATTGTTATCAGTTGATGTAGTTTTCATTTGCATGGGTTTAGTTAGAGTGATCATCTTGCAATGGTTCTATTAGTGACTCAGTTCTGGTTTTATGCTTGACTAGTATAAACTACCTGGATAATCATAGTGAGTAAAATGGGCGGCACGACTGTCCAGATGATGTTTTATCTGCGTCTCCTACTCTCTCGTAACTCTTCCTCACTCTCCTCTTTTGCATTTCGCAACGTTTCTGATGCGCTTTCGTTAGCCTACCAATCTGGGTCGATACTTGATTTACCGCGGTTGAGACCTGAAGTTTAAGATTTTATTAAGCTTCGGGAATGAGTCCACGTTTTGTTTTATAAATTTATTATGCGTAAAAATCGGCCACTCAACGTGGCCCTCTATGCACACTATCGAAAAATCCAGAACTCCACGTTTCCTTCCCATGTAATCAAATTTTCAGAACTCCGGAAACGTTACCGTCGAGCCAACAAAAAACGGTACACAGGAGAACGAGAAAATGGACACAAGCAACAATGCGGGTGGAACTGGTGGGAATTCGGATGAAGTTCTTGACAAGAATCTTTACTCCCTTCAAATGTTTGTTTTTTTTGTAAATTACAGTTTTCTTCATTTATACGGTTTCAGTTAACACTCTCGAGAATCAGCGATGG
>GL380533.1:2025-12960 GCA_000143925.2 Caenorhabditis brenneri
CATATCTCAGTTGCCTTTAAAGCTATCAAAAAGTGGTCAACTAAAGAAATGTTAAGCAAAACATTTCAAACATTTTACTAGTTAACAGTTTTTTGATGGCTTCAAAGGCAATCGAGTTATGTCGCTCTGAACATGAAGTACTGGGTGTGCGTAAATTACAGGATTTACGGTATACTGATGAAATTTTATTTTTACTGTTCTTTTTGAAGTTTGTGGATGATAGAATTGTTGAACCTTGAATCCATGAAAAAAAATTCTGTTTCAGTGAAAAGTTCGGTTTCTTTCAACACTAAAAATTTATAATCCATGCTATCCAACAATTTGGCCAGACTCCTCCTTCGTTGGAAATCGAAACAAAGTAGTGTCGTTAATTTTCATTGCTATAATCACATCAAATATGACATTTGAAAACTCCTCATCTGTTTATCCCAACCACTTTGCTCTTGAGCTGCTTGCACAAGAAGAAGCATGAAGATTTCGGAAGCAAACATTCATTGGAGTTTGAAACTATTGGAGTGTCGATCGCAGAAGTATCTCTTCTCGATCTTACTTGTTTGCCTGTGGTGCTGTGGTTAGCATAACACTGCCAAATAGAGAGTTCCTTCCGATGCCCTTCCATATTCACTGTTTTTTTTTTCATTTTTTAAAATGATATTTGCAAATTTAACTCATTTCTGTTCATTTTCACACTAAAAAATATAAAAAACGAAAAAAAATTTTACAGTTTCAATGAAGTGTTTTGTTCCTTTCGATATGGAGAGAAGTGCTGCGCACATGGACTTATGAAAATCCTCCATTTTACTTTGTTTGATGAAGGCAGCGATCAGTGGTCGTGGCTTCTTCATCATCAACCATTTTTCAAGTTCTTCCATTGTCAGAAATTTCAATATGGTTCATCTGGAAAACCCTATTATAATCATAGTTGTGATGGGCCGGGCCGGGCCCGGCCCGGCCCGGCCCGCGACCGATTTTTCCGGCCCGGCCCGGCCCGGCCCAAACAGCGGGCCGGGCCGGGCCGTGCCGGGTCGGGCCCGTTCGGCCCGCTCGGCCCGCCAGTTACCGCGAAGTTTGAATTTGAATTTTCAAAATCAAAAAATCAGCTGATTTTTGCCTATTTTCTGTAAATTTTACATCTTTTGCATGTTGGGAGTAGTTTGAGTGTTTGAATCACGAATCAGCCAAAAATTGAAAAAATTTTGAAAATTTTGTGTTTTTTTCATAATTTTGGGGTAAATTTTCGAAAATTTTTCCCGGTGCGGGCCGAGCGGGCCGGCCCGCGATTTCACAAGTATGATTATAATAGAAAGGAAGAATTGACAACTCGCTATAAAATTTCCTGGGTTTGAGGACATTTCCAAAGTTTCAAAAAAAAAATGAAGGAGGAGATTTAGAGAATTTGAAGATGAGAACGAACCACGTGGAAATTCGAAACAAACAACGTGGGGTCTTTAAACTTGGAATGATGCGTTTTATTGTATCAAAACATTTTTTTCGGAGTTTTTTACCGATAGAAAAAATCATGCCTCAAGAAGTTCGATTTTTACTATTTTGAACACTCGTTTCGGCTTTTTTTTTGTGCTTTTTATGCACGTTGATTACGGAATTACACAATGTTTCCCAGTTAATACCAAAAAATAGAAATTATACAAGAAAAATTTGGTTGAACCCCGAAAAATGCAAGAAAAGCGGCTGCAAAATGTCCCGGAGCCTCATTTTGAACTATCTACCGACTAATTTGGTTGTTTACCAGCTTTAAAATTTGCATTTTACCGTTTCCAGTTCATTTTGCTCGTTTCGAGTGATTGAGAGAATCTAATTCTAATTGTAAAGTATTGAATTAAACAAATAACAAAGCTTTAAAAAATTAGAGTTTTTTAAACTGATGAATTTCATTTTTGTTTGCATGAATTCGAGTTTTTCGCATTTTCCATGCCAAGTTTTGAAGCTGAGAAACAACCGAATCAGTCAGTAGTGGCTCAAAATGAAGATATTTGTTTTATCTTCCACATTTTTGTTGCAGATTTTCGAAAAATAAAATTGTAGGCTGTAATATTCATAAGAAAGTCGGTTTTTAGTACTAAAAAGAGAGCATGAGAGACGCAGAGAAATCTGTATCGAGAAACGCGCCAGGGGTTTTCGCTTATAGTCAAACACATCTTTCTTACCTCGTCTGAAGATTCGCATTTTCGCAGGCGTGTCAAACACCGTGATGGGAACTTCAGCTTCTGAAATTTTCTTTTTTGGTTTTTTCGAACATTGGCTAACTCACTTTGTGCTCTTGACAAAAGACAGGCGACCAAGGATTGGTGGAATTCATTCTTCAGGAATCGAATAAGCTCCGGTTTTTTCTCCAAAAACCATTTGTCCAATGTGTCATTGGATATCGGTTTTTCCATATTTCCCATTCTTACAAAAAAACGGCAATTGTTTTGATGCAATTTTGGCCGTTTGTGTTTCGTTTTGTTGTGCTCTCTCAGTCCATTCAACAACGAATTCAAACTATTCCTTGTGGGGAGTTCTTCCTTACATGCAACGAGCGGACACTTGTAGAATTCATCGCTTACGAATTCAATGTGGTTCATCTGGAAATTTTTTTTCGTGCTTTTTATGCACTCTGGTAACAGAATTACACAATGCTTCCCAGTTTATACCAAAAATAGAAATTATAAAAGGAAAATGTGATTAAAATACGATAAATGCGAGAAACTCGGCTGCGAAATGTCCCGGCGCCTCATATTGAGCTATCTACCGACTAATTTGGTTGTTTACCAGCTTTACAATTTGCAATTTACCGTTTCCAGTCTATTTTGCTCTTTTCGAGTGATTGAGAGTGAAAAATCTAGTTCTAAAGTTTTGAATGAAACGAATAACAAAGCTTTGAAACATTTAAATTTTGTAAGACTGATGAAGTTCATTTTTATTAGCCTGAAATCGAATTTTTCACATTTTCCACCAAATAGCAAGTTTTGAAGTTGAGAAACAACCAAATCAGTCCGTAGCAGCTCAAAATGAAGATATTTATTTTATTTTCCACATTTATGTTGCAGGTTTTCGAAAAAAAATTGTAGGCTGAAATATTCGTCAGAAAGTCGGTTTTCAGTACTAAAAAGAGAGCATGAGAGACGCAGAGACATCTGTATCGAGAAACGCGCCAGGGGTTTTCGCTTACTGTCAAACACATCTTTCTTACCTCTTCTGAAGATTCTGTTCTTCGCAGGCGTGTCAAATACTCGAATTTGATTCTCAGCTTCTGAAATTTTCTTTTTTGGTTTTTTCGAACATTGTATAACTCACGTTTTGGTGTGGCGAGGAGTGCAGCGCACATGGCCTTATGAAATTCCTCCGTTCTGCACTGTTTGATGTAGGCAGCAATCGGTGGTCGTGGCTTCTCCATCATCAGCCATTTTGTGAGTTCATCCTTGGAAATAATGATTTCCCTTGCTTCGAACCTTACGAAAAAAGTGCAGTTGGATTCAAGAAGTTTGGGTCGATTGTGGCATGCTTTCAAATGTTCCCTCACTCCGTTGATCACAGATGTTATAGTTCCCCTCATCGAAAAAGCCTTATTGCATCCTTTGGTCGGGCATCTGTACACATCGTCACAAATTTCAATGTGGTTCAACTGGAAAACCTCTAATATAATAGAAATTAAAAGAATTGATAACTTACTTTGGGCTCGAAGACCATTTTGAAAATAAAAGAAGAGAAAAAAGGAAGGGGAAATTAGGGAAAATTTGAAGAGGATAAAATCCACGTGAAAATTTGAAATGAGCCACGTGGGAAGGTCGAGTCAATAGGGAAAATTGAAAAATGGAAAACGCCCTGCGATCGATCCGTGTGAAGGATCCTGGAAAAATGTACGATTTCCTGTCTGTTTGAGTTAAAGGAGGACTGAAGTCAGCGCTCTCTCGCGAAGAAAATTTGAAAAATGAGCGCATTTATTCGTTTTTCCATTTCTAGTGATACGAACCGCTACGTTTTACTCGTAACACACTCGAATATGCTCCGAAAAATCATCGACCGACATCACATCCGCCGCAGTCACATCCGCCGATTTCCTCGAAACCCGCGCGAGATTTGGAGAGTTCTAGAAACGAAATAATAATTTTATCAAATTTTTGAAAGTGTTGACGTGGGAAATTGAGAGAAAATCAATAAGGAAACACACAGGACACGCGTAAAATCAAACGGAAACGTCGAAAAATCACAGAAAAAACACGAAAGTTCCGGAAAAACCCTATCGGGGTGAGGGTTGATAATTTCGCGGGGCGTCAAAGCAGAACAAAATCGTATCCAGAACAAAAATGTGGTGAACTGAAAACCAAAAAGTAGATTTTTTTTTTTTGGCGAATTCTAAATAAATAGATCAGGCATCAGACCGTCAAAAATGCTATTTTTCGTCAAAAACTATGATTTTTCGCTTGCGTTTTGACTGATTGCGGAAGAAAAAGGAGAAAGTAGCGAAGGATATTATCTAACGATTATTGTGATTCGAGGTGCAACCAATTTCGTTTCGAACGAGTGACAGATCAGAAAACGGATGAAAACAGATTGAGAAAACAAAAACTGTGCGGTAGTGAAAAATCACCGCGACGCGCAACTTTCAGTACGCATCGTGACGTGACGTGTTTGCAGACCGCCATGCATTTTACCGTACGACACCTCTAAGTTTACAATAAGTTGATAAGAGACCGAAGAACAGTAATACTAAATATCATTTATTTCATAAGTTCATAATTTACAATTAGTTTGAAACGAGTAAAATTATTGCTCGGTCACATTGAGAAACTCGATCTCCTTTCGAGCTTTTTCCACCCAATCTGTCAATTCACCGTCGCTGACTTTCTCATCGAACTCTTCACTAATTCTCATAACGTCTTCGCGGAGCATATGTTGAATCCTGTGCAAAAGGAGCTCGTTGAACATCTTCACATCCATTAGATTTTCTTCTTTTGCTCTTCTGATAAGCTGGAGAGTGCTGAAAATCAAAAATTAGTTGTTTTCAAATACGTTCCAAGGAGAAAATCTTACAATGTTTTTGCATCTTCCGTTTCCAGATCCAATGTTTGATTCAAAATGTCGATTAGCCAACGGGTTGAGCATTGGATCGTGTCTGGCTCGTTTGTATCGAAATGCTGGATGATGATCTTCTTTTCTTTCATCTTTTCCACCACAATCATCAAAAGATCCGAGAACTGTTCGTTGTGTATTCCAATGTATCTCGTCGACCAGAAGGCGCCTTTTTCAATCAATTTATCGGATGGATGCTGCCTCATTTCGTACCACAACTTCTCAATTTCCATTTTTTCCGTGACTGTGGCGATTCGGAACCTTCTTTGAAATTTGACAAATTCGAACAAATCCTGTTGTTCATCTGCATTGATCCACGCTTTCAGTTCATCGTTTGTGATGCAGAACTCTTCCCTTCCTTGCCGAATAAAAAACGTCAAATTCCAGTCGATGACTTCGCGTCCATGATTGATGCAGGTATGGTCAGCGATCTCCTCAAACTTTGTTCCCATCTCGAACGTTGTTGGGCAATCTTTTACCGAGCAGTAGAATTCATCAGCTGTCACCCGGATCCGTATAAAATCATGTTCAGGCTCCTCTTCGCTTCCATGCACCAGCCACTCTCCTCCCATCCAATCTTCGTTCTCCTTTGCGATCCATTTGATTCGTTCATTTAGAGTGGTTATCAGTGGTTGCTGATCCGGCCGGGTAATGACACCTGAAAATTTTCAGAAAATTCAGATTCCAATTAGTTCGAGTATCCGGAAACTCACCTTCTAGAAGTAAAAGTTTCATTTTTGCTTCGAGAAACTCTTTGAATCCAACTTTGTCTATCAAACCCCGATTTCTTGCTTCTTCAATCAAATCCATAGCACTAAAAATAAGGAATATTGGGCTTTGAAGAGCTTTCAACGGCGGTACACTGGATCAGAACTGTCCCTACTCATAACTGTCCCCCATCTTAAAAGTGGGCGGAGCTTAAAAAAACTGTCAATTGCAAACTTGCTCCGAATTTAATTCTGAGAAAGTTTGTTGACAACTTTTTTCTAGCTCCGCCCCCTTTTGAGATGTGGAACAGTTATGATTCAGCGTGCCGCCCTTTAACAAACTCTCTGCATTTTGCACTTCGCGTTGTCTATGTCCAACTGGCTTGAAATGATCCATGATAACCACCTACAAGAGGAGATACTCCTTTGCAGGGGGAATCTACAGAAGGAGTATCCGTCATCCTTCATCCGTTTTACCACATCCATTATCACCAGTGTATACTCTTTGTTTGACAGCCCTATCCATTTTTCTAGGCTTTGAACAGCTTGCTCCAAATTAAACGAGAATGGAGATTTCTGAAACAAAAATGCATTGAAGTTTGAAATTTTAAAGATTAAAGTGAAACTTACAGCCATTTCAATCAAGAGTTTTCTCATTTCTTCCAACTCCTTCAACGACAAATCCCTCACTTTTCTGTGCTTTTGGATGAATTCAAACAGTGTTGGTCGCTCTTCCTTCATCTCAAACCAACGATCAGGTTCTTCATTGGATATGGTCGTTTCAGTTGTTCCGCTTCTTACAAAGAAGGCACAATTCCCTTGGAGGAACTTTTTTTGCTGGTGAACTGTAGCAACATGGTCGGCAACTCCTTTCAAAATTGACTTCAGATTCGATCTCATAGGAAACATCTGCGCACAGCCATCATCTCAATCGGGACAGAAGTAGGCCTCATCCGTGATATGTACACGATTGTACTGAAAACCTCTATTATAATGGATAAGAAGAATTGATAGCTCACCTTGAATTTTGCTAGTTTTCCACCAGGATGAGGATTCATTGAGTATAATGACGTAGCGGGAAAATGTGAATAATGGTTTTGTTGAAGCGAGAAAAGCAAAACAAACCACGTGGGGTCGAAATGGACCACGTGGAGCGAACAGGATCAATAATACGGGAAAATACTGTTTTTTTTTTGGTTTTTTGAAAAAAAAAACAAAACGTAAAATTCTTTTCACTGCAAATAAATACGAAAATTGGTTTTTTGAGTAGAATTTCCTAAAAATTCACTTTTTGAACATTTTACTGAACCTTTTCAGGCATGTTTTGACGTACTTCAGGACTCTTCTTACATATCCTTCTCTGCGTCTCTAACTTCTTGTACTCTCTCATCACATTGTTGCCTGCCTGCCTGTATTTTCTAAAGCCCTCGGAGGATTACTGTAATCGTAGCTTCGTTTCGGGTACAGTTCTTTTCTGTTTTTTTTTCTGTTTCAATCAAAAACTTATTGTTCAGATGAACTCCAATTTCAATTACAACTTTAGTTAGCCACCGGTAAAAACAGTCGTCAAGGAAAAAGTATTTTGATGAATCTTCACTTGTTTTATGCTGTAATTTCCAGGGTTGCAACCGGCCCGGCCGGAAGCCCCGGCTAGCCCGGCCCGGTAATTTGAAAATTATTAGTTTTGAAACTGAGAAATCTGGAAACATTCACAAAAACTTATTCTAAAGCAACAATGAGGTCATAACACTTTCCAACGAATGCCTTCATTTTCAGAACATTTGTTAGTAGTTTCTTCTATTCAATTTGCCTCAATAGGTAAATCTAGAAACAAAAGCTATTTGAAATTCTTCAAATCCGATGTTTACCAGGTACGGTCTCAAATCGCAACAATTAGCAAATCTTTTTTTTCTTTTTTTTTAATTTCTGGCTTTTAATTTAGGATGCTCATTCATTTCGATCAATCTTTGTTCACAACATTTAACAGAATTGGAGAAACCGAAATAAAAGGAGTTAATTATCGCTTCTACATATTCTTCAGCTGCATATAGTAAGTTTTTACAAAAAATCGGAAAAAAGGTCGCAGTCAATTGGAGACGGATTCCATGAGTAACTTGTAAAGGCTCCGGGACATTTCAAAAGCGACAAGCTAAAACCAATTCATCGAATTTCGACAAAAAATACAAGCGAATTAACTATGTGACCGAGTGGAGCTGGTACCGCCTGTGTTCCGGGACTGCAAAAAAGCATTTTAAAATGGTTTGCAAAACTCCGCGACTCACATTATTATTAGAGATATTCGAAGTTCGCTTGATTTTTAAGACTCTTCTAACCACATCCTGATATTGTGAAGATAGAAAATAGCAGAGAAAAAATTGGGAGAGAGAGTTGATTATAGCTAGGAAATAGATCATATCTCCGAACATGACGTGGAAAGTGAGGATTCTAAACATGAGCCGATTGCTAAGAACTACAAAGACTGCACTTACTCTGATTGAGGAGTTGCCGGCACGAACTCGTTCCCATATTCCACCAATGATCCGAAAAATTCACTGACAAAATAGAAAAATGACATGAGAGTGATAAGTACGGTAGTGGAGTTGTTAGATCTGAAAATTCCTGGTTTCCAGGCTCCAAATCTGGAAAAAACTCACTTCTCCTGCTCCGTACTCCTCATTCCTTTCCTCCTTTTTGCTGCTTTTCTGATTGTGATCACCAAAATAATTGATAAGACAATATGAAAAACTGGTCGAATAATCGCAACGAATCGAAGTGCTCTTGCATTTGCATTGAAAATCAAGTTGGTTGGTGTGATGCTTTTCTGAAAGTAAAAACTACAAAATATAAGATTGGACATCGAATCTTACCGTAAACTGATCCTCGCGAACCTTGTAATCCTTCCAATTTTCAAAACGAACTGGCACCAAGCACAAGTCATTTTTAGTGATCTGCTTAGGACCGTACTGCTGAATTCCTTCCCAAAGATTGCCGAAAATCGCGAAGAAAACGATAAACAAAACGCATTTTTTGGCACTTCTTGTAGTTTGGAAAAGTGTTTCGGCAAGTGGGCTCAATGGGAATAAAACTACAAAAGTTCGGAAAAAAGCCAGAATAATTGTGAGCCAGGAGCAAATACTGGAAGTGACCATGGTGAAAAACGCGCGGAGCATTTCTAGAAATGTGCCTAGAACTGTATCATAGCCGAAACAAAAATCGATATTTTGATAAGTTTGAAGTTTTTTGAAATTGTAGAGGATAAGGGTAAGGAGGCGGATCAAGTCGGAACAGCAGATGGAGAGGATTAGAAGAAAGATTGCATTGGATCTGGAATGGAAAATTCGAAAGTTTGAAAAAATTGGGGAATTCACCTCAATTCCTTCCTGACAAGTATCGTGAAATGGAAAAAGTTGAAGATAAAAGCCAGCAGAGACAGGCAGAAATTGGCAAGCTGTACCCAATGTGTGACAATTGTGGTAGCAATCAGAAGTGATAGAATTTGTTGGTCGATTTCGTTTACCATTATTTCTGAAAGTAAAGGATATATTGCCTCCAGGATAGAAAAAAACTGGCTGTGCAATTCCGCAGTATTGATAAACTGCGCATCTAGAGTTCGGACAAAGAAATGTTTCACTCACATGGGTTAGGAATTTTCTATAAACTGGCGGTCTGAAAGTAGATACTCTTATGAGTGAATTCTGGAATTTCCAGCTCTCATTGGAGCATGAGAGTCTGGAAATCTTCATCTGACAATCTGAACACGCCCCTTTTTGTTCAATTCACTACCGACCAAGCTACTCCAGATGAAGATTCTCAGGCTCCAGTGAGGGATAGAATTTTCAGAATCTGCTCACAGAAGCATCTATTTTCAGACCACCAACTTACAAAAATTCTTAGCCCACGTGAAAAAAAAAACATTCCATTGTTAGATGTGCAGGTAGAGAGGAAAAAAAATGATGTCATTAAAAACCTAATAAGAAGGCGGACAAAATGCACTCGACTAGTACCGATTGGCATTTTTTTGATTGAAATTCAAAGTAGTCTTGAGAGAAAATTGGAAAAAATAATCAGAGGGTTGCTCATAGTGCATTATGGCTCATGTGAGTGCATTTGGAGCTCTTAATTCTTTGAATTCGAAGTTTTAGAGTAGAAATTTGAAAAATATCAGGCAGTTTCTACTAGGTTTTCTTAAAACTGATTTTCAAAAACCAACGCTCCCGACTCCAGCCCAAAATAAAAAAAAGAAAACTTCATCTTTGATTTTTTATCTCTGGTTAACACTGAAAACCTTTGTCTATACACCATGATTACTCCCCCTATATTTTTCATTATTGAAAAACAAATCATTTTCCTAAAAGCATTTTTTGATCAAAAACCTATTCTTGAAGGTGTGAGTGGAGTACTTCGAGTACCACTAGATTGGGTTTTTTTCACTTCTAGACTTTTGATTTGCGTGATAAGTTAGGTTTTCGGGAAGGGGGATGTTGTAGTTTGTAGTCGTTATTGAGAAAATAATGAAGTTCCAGCAAGGAATTTGAAATATTTTTTCGCGGGCTCGAGCGCGTACTGTGGGAGGCTGTGGCAAGCGTTTGAGCCCGCAAAAAAAATTTCAAATTCCTTGCTGGAACTTTATTATTTTCACAGTAAGAGTTGTTTGTTCTGAGCAAACTCAGGGAAATCATAGAGGCAAATACTCAAGTGCTATGGTGTGATCTTTTGCTTTCCGCCAATTTCCCGAAATTTGTTTCTTGCACTATGGATCAAGTGCTATTTTCGCCACTTTTTATGTCTCATGTGCTGATAATAAAAGCACCAGAGCGAAAAAAAAACACGAAATAGCACTTGATCCATAGCACAAGAGCTAAATTAGCACATGAGACAATCCTACATTGCACTTGATCACTCCGATAGCACCTGAGATACTCATAGCATTTGAATATCTAATTTTTTTTAGTCTCTACTCTATTATTTGTTGCTTTTTACGCTGAAGACCATCTGCATCTTTCTCCTCTCTCTAAAATTGACCATTTCTCCACGAATTCTTATGTGGTGTCCAAAGTGAGAAAAAAATACAAAAAAAGACAAAAATAAGTGTCCAAAGTAGTGCAAAATTTGCGTCTTTTTCGCATTCTTTTTCGGTGGTAATTTCTAGCCCAGGTAG
>GL380533.1:12970-25355 GCA_000143925.2 Caenorhabditis brenneri
TCAAACCTCCGTGTACTAGTGTATGCAGTGTAGTGTACTCAATCATGTACCATGGATTACCCATTTGTCGATCAAATCAGTGAATGGTCATATTTCGGGCAACTGTGGAGTTTGAATGTACTAGTTTCGTATGGTCGCTGGTTGATATGGCGGAGGAATTTTCCGACAGTCCTCCTTACTTCTTCATAGTAACCATCGATGATCAAGTGACGCGCTGTCAAGTTCATTTCTGCCGGTGACCAGAAGCAATCTTTGACAGTCAAGGGTGCAATTCTCAGTTCTTTTACATAGTTCATTGGTTTTTTCAGAAGTCGTTCGAATAGATACTTTGTTGCTGGGCCGAGATTTCCGGTGTACTGCATCCTCTCGATATGTTGAACTCTTTTACCATCTGGACCGTTTGTCGAAACCGTCAATTGCAGATAAAAAGTGTACGGGAAATCTCCCTCTTTGTTGTCCAATCTCTGTTGATACTGCAAAATTAATGCTTCCGCTTCAGCGATGGAGTCATCCATTTCTTCCAATATATCTGTTCTTCTCGAACGCTCTACCACACCTCGGTCTCTTCTCATCTGGAAAAAAAATTGTCCAAGACTTTCTTTTTGTTGGAAAGCTCACCTGCGCTATGGCTTCCATGCTCTTTTTCTTCTGTTTTCTCGCATTCAATCTTTGTTTCAGATTCCAAACTTGCTGATTGCACTCGAATTGAACGTCCTCTTCGACAGATGTTTTTGTCTTTTCAAGATTTTTTTCTCACTTTGGACACGGCATTAGTTTCAGATGGCCACGAAAAATGTCACCGACGACACCTACACGGTTATGGAGGAATACGTGCAGTACATCCTATTAACATCCTACCTATTCCCACCGATAGTCTTCATTCTCAACATTTATCATTTATCAGTCCTATGCAAACTACGCTCTATCGCACTCTTCAAATATTTCTTGGTGATTTGTGCGATGGATATAATTTATTCGATTCTTCACTTTGAAGATTTCGTGCTCCCATTGATCAGAGAACTGTATTTCGATAAAAGTCGATATTTCTGTTCGGGATGGGACTCGTATTTTCAAACACAACTCAAACTGAATCTAGTGGCGTTGAGAGCCTCAGCAGAGTCTGTTTCGAGAGTTTTGGTGTGCGGTTTGGCGGGAAATCAAATTTTGAAAGTCTTACACTCCACCGATATTTTGAGTTCATTGAATTTTTCAAAAGTTATTTTTTGGACCGGAGTTTCATCAGTGGCGTTTAATTATGCTACATATTATCTATCGGCGGAACTATTGAAGGTGAGTGAAGGGTTGATACTCAAGTGCTATGAGATGATCAGGTGCTATTAAGCACAAGATCCAGAATTTTGAAAACTTGACACGTAGCACTTGAGTACTTGCCTGAGTGGAGTGCAATAGACTCCAAATTACAACATTTTCCAGTTCAAAAAATCCGAACCATGCATCGGGGTTCCCAAATTGTCAGCTGTGAATCTTAACGATCAGTATTTTGTTGTATGGCTTGACAATGAATTACCAGCCTTATTGAAAGCATTATCTACCACGACTGCTCTATTTTATTCACTTTTGAGCGTTTTCGTAATGTTTTACCTGCTCAAAAGTGCTGTGAAAGCCGAGGAGAGGTGGGTTATAGGCTACAAAATACAAACTACAAACTACAAACTACAGAAATGACCGCCGCCTCTGCATCCTGCTCTTCCTATTCACTTTCATCAATTCGATTTATGGAATCGTTCAATTCTGCGTGGGATACACTTGTTCCTTTGCTGAATGCATTCAAGAAGGATACGACTATGAGTGAGTTAAACTATCGGGGTACCGTAATCCATCAAAACCTGCACATCTAACTTTTCAGACTGCAATTCATTTATATCAGTGGTTTCTATATCGTTTTCCTGTCATTATTCTCATGTTTCGCACACTTTTTCTTCACTTTTCTGCTGTTACCAGAGTATCGGAAAGCGGCATGTTGTTGTTGTTTTTGTGGGAAATCGCAGAATCGGGTAGGATGGTGTATGCGTACCTGGCATCACATTTGACGACATTTCAGGTGAATCCAGTGGCTGTGAGGACACCCAGTATTTAATTTGATTTTCGTAGTCTTTGTAGTCAAATTATTTATTCAAATGGTTCCTACAGTACTAGGAGTTCTGCTCCCTATTATCATTTTCTTTAGTATTTCTCTATATTTTTTGCTTCCAATAAAACAAATAAAGTACTGTAGGAAAATATTCAAAATCATTGCCACAGTGTACCATTGAGCACAAATTGCAGAGTACTGTAGGTTTTGGGTACTGTAGATTTCCAAAAATTGTGTGACAGCAAATAGAAAGGAGTAGACGATGCTCAAGGAGATCAATGGCACCGGTCTGGAAATATTTCTGTCTGTATGTCCATATATCCAGATGTCCTACCTCTCTTCCTGCTCAATCTTCTTGCATTTCACTATGATCTTGACCAAAACTAGGAGAATTACAGCCGGGATATAAGCGACAACAGGAAATAACTTCACATTTTGGATGAGTTTTGTGTTCAATTGATAGGATTGAAGGGTTTCTTCAGTGATAATTGCCATATAGCGGGGTTGACGCAGCGGTTTTAGGGTCATATTGCAGCTGAAAATAGGAATTGGACATCGGGACATGCAGACAGACGAACAGACAGATTCGGATGTCTGGATATGCCGAAACTGGATAGCTGGATGCCTGGTTTTCTAGACAACCAGAAGCACCTGGTTACCAAGGGGGACATACAGGACATCCGGACACACAGACAAACTCACTCAAAATCCACAGTAACCTCTTGTATCGAATGCTTCGGCCACAAACATAATCCTCCAAAACTGCACATCACCATGACAACCACCATATTCCAAAATGCCACTTTTGGTTTTCGAAACACCTCCATAAATATCCCGAGGCCAGAATACAAATCCATGTACAATACGATCCACGTGGATAAAATCAAAACTGAGTCTCGAATTGTTCCCAAGACCAGGGTTACAGTAATCTCCAAATATGAGAAACTACGGTTACAGTAATCCTCCGGGGACCTTAGGAAGTACAGGAGAGCTGGGAGCCATGTGGTGAGAGAGTATAGGAAATTGAAGACGCAGAGAAAGATGTGCAGTTGAAAGAATGGGCGTAGTTGTTTGTGAAGGAGAGTTTTGAAATGGAGTGTGTTTATCAGAAATACCAATGGGAGGAGTGCTAAGTTCAAGTACAGTATGACAGAGGGTACTGTAGTTTTCCAGTCGAGACCCGGAGCCAAAGCAGACAGCCAGTTGATGTTGACGGTGGTGGACATTTTTAGGGAATAGGAAAACAGAAAAAAAATCACCAGACTTTCGAGATAGCTGTCATTTATTTTGTGATAATTGTGGGGTTTTTTTGATGTCTGAAGCTTGAATTTTAAAGATTTTTATTTTGAGATTTGTGTGTAAAATACATACCACAAACTAGACAAATCGGTTGTTTTGAAGTGAAATTAGAGTAAAAAACATGAGAAGATTCATCAAAACCCTTTTTTCTTGTTTTTACCGGTGACTAACTGAAGTTGTAATTGAAATTGGAGTTCATCCGTACTGAAACAGAAAAAAACAATTTTGACTGAAACGGAAAAAAAAACAGAAAAGAACTGTACCCGAAACGAATACTACAGTAATCTCCAAGTATGTGAACCTCCGGGTACAGTAATCCTCAGATGACCTTTGAGAATACAGGAGAGCTGGAGCCCAAGTGGTGAGAGAGTACAAGAAGTTAGAGACGCAGAGAAAGATATGTAAGAAAAGCGTTAAAACATGCCAGAAAAGGTTCAGTAAAACATCCCAAAAAGTGAACTTTAATGAATTTCTACTCAAAGAATCCATTTCCGTATTTATTTGCAGTGAAAAGAATTTTACGTTTTGTTTTTTTTTTTCAAAAACCAAAAAAAAAAACAAAATATTTTCCCGTATTATTAATCCGGTTTGATGACCCCACGTGATTCGTTCTGCATTTCTCGCTTCAACAAAATCATTTCTCACACCTTCTCGCTACGTCATTTTCATCCATGATTCGCCACCACCAAAAAAACGTCGCCAGATATCGAGTGAGTTATCAATTCTTCTTTTCCATTATAATAGAGGTTTTCAGTACAACAGAATACACATTACCGATAATGCTTACTACTGTCCAGATCAAAGGGATGGATGTATGAAGAAGTTTGAGCTGCGAAGCAATGTGCAGTCTGTGGTCCGAGGAGTCGCGGACCATCTATCCAAAATACACAACCGAAAGAAAATGCTCAAGGACAACTACTCATTTTTTGTAAAAAATGAAAAAACGGAAACAACCGTCACCGACGACGAATTAAAACAATGGTTTATGAAGGATCCGCGACCACCACTCTTCGACTTCATTCAGAGAACAAGAGCCAAGAGACAAGCTTCGTTGAAAGACCTTCGAGACATGAGAAGTCTATCCGTGGAAATGACAGTAAGTTTCAATTAAATCCATAAATTAAACGTTTCTTCCAGAAAAACCCTTGCACCTACCCGATGAAGAAGGCCGCATACCAACTCGAGAGATTCACAGGATGCATCAATCCGGAATTCGAAAGTGCCATCTTAAACGTCATTCATCAGATGGGAAAACAAGGAACCACCATTCCTCAATTCAACCATGATGATCCAACCCCCCACCTCTGCTCCGGTCGCTGGCTCATCAAGCTCTTCATGGACCAAAAAGACCTTGGCACGAAACATTCCATAATATTGTGAGTTTTATTAATTCTCGTCTTCCCAAAATTTCTATGTTTCAGTGGACTCTGTCTTCTGAAGCGTGGAATCCAGCTGCGATACATGAAAAAACGAATATTCGATCACTTTTTGTATAAGACTCTGAAAGAAATGTGGCAAGAAGGTGAGTTTTTGGGAAATGGAAAATGAAGAAAACAAGTTTTTTTTCAGAAGCCACCTCCGAAGAACATCACATCCGACTCAGAGAAATTCGAATGGAAATACTTCATCTTGTCAATGCCTATGATGATTTATTCGAAGATACACGATGGGTGATAGAGGCGCGGAAAGAAATTTACTTCTCGAATTTATTTGGATACTCGATCAACTGATTATTAGGACACGTCGTAAATTGGAAGTAGCTGCAGAAAATTTTGAGCTGTTAAGAAGAATAAAGTGAATAAAATGTCATGGTCCTTTTTTTTCTATCTTCGTCACACCGGAAATCAATATTTCATGGCCGAGCTGAAAAGCAAAATACATCTTTTCAGCCAGTTCTAATCATTCTAAACTTATCACGTTGCAAATATATTTTTCCCGCGGGATACGGTAAGCAATAGTAGTTCTGCGTACTTTGCATTTTATGTGACGCGCATCTTTTCTTGTCATCATTTTTTTCAGAGCTTCTCGCCATTTTCGTTATTTCTATCTAATTTTTTTGGTTTTTTTGGCTGAAAGTGTTTTTAACATAATGTTTTAGTGCGAAATTATAAAAATGCTGCAAAAAATCTTTTTGAAAAGCGTGATTTCAAGCGAAATTTCATGAAATGCGGAATTTGCTTTTTTTGAGAATTTTTCTTTTGTTCCTTCGCGATTTCGATTGATTACGTATATTTTTTCGTAGTATTTTGCCTTCCTCACAATGATTTTTTTTAAGAAGCTCCGCTCCTCTCGAAGAAAAATGAACGGCACAGTGGAAGCCGAAAATAACATGTATATGCTCTACGAAGCGGCCAACCAGATGCCAGTCTACGAAGTTTATCAAAAATTGTGCAAATTTCGAGGGAATTTCGATATTGACTATGTGGATTTTGAGCAAAAATATTATCGTTTTTATCATGGAAATTCGGAGTTGGAGTCAGTCGAAAGGTGGGTGATAGGAAATGAGAAAAGAGAAAGAAATACAACTTTCAGAATCTCTTCGAAGACATTCTCCGACTTGCCAGAGGATATTCTCAATTATGTCATAGATGATTTGGAGTTAGTTGACAAATTATCCCTCCGAAAAGTGTCAAAAAAGCTTCGAGAAACCGTTGACAATCACAAATGTAAAAACAGCTCCGTTCTTATTCATTTTGAAGCGGATAGCTCCCAAATTGAACTAGCAATGAACTACATTACTTATTCTGATGGAAATGGCAAATCAACCTATGACATAATGACGAGATCATTGGATTCTGATGGAGATATGAAAATGAAGTACAAGGAAAAACCACGAGTCATCGAGGGTGAACATTGGGAATTGATGATCCGAGATTTGTCAACATTCCTCTGCAATCCTAACTGGAAATTCTATGGAGTGTTATGGGATTTCGATGAAGGCGTCGACGACGACAAGCTTACTCCTCCAGATATCCGTCAAAAACAAATCCAGTTGATCGAGAATATGTTGAAAACAACTCCTCTCCAGGTCTACACCTTGACGATTCAATCCACGGATCACACTGCCGTGATGGCTATTCTACCGAATGTGATTCCCGGATCACTTGAATTTCTCGGTTTGAATTCGAAGAATAATGGTGCAAAACTGGAAGAAGTCGTAGAATTGGAACAGTGGAAGAGATTGAAGAGGTCGTTTGTGCAAACTGTCCCCGATTCGTTCGATATTGAGCACTTTTTCCATTTGGAGCAGTTCAAAATTGTACAAATCAGAATCACGGAAGATAGATTAGTCAAAATTAGAGACGTAAGAGAGTTATAGTCATTTTAATCAAGCTAGTTTTTGTTCAGATTCTCTTCAAATCTCCCAAATTCTCGAATTGCACGTTATTGTCTAAAATCGAGGATCGAGTGAATGTTGACGAAAACGGTGAAGAGATAACTCCGCTCCGAGCATTCGTCATTCTCATCAATCGAATTATGGGAGAACATCCGGAGTACGACGCTGGCACACGTTGCTACAGCATTCCCGATTCTGATGAACACTTTTCTGTGTATTCGTGCCAACGTGGTGGTGACACTTTGGAGTTGGAGATTCAGCGACAGAAGAATGAGCGAGACGATTTCGGAGACGATTCTTTCAATGATTCTCTTAGAGAAATCCTAGGAATCCATCTCTGATTGTAATTTTGTAATGTATTTATTATGATTGTATATGCATTATATTGAAAATGAATTGCTCATTCTGTATTTCCTTCTCCTAATTTTTTGTTGTATACTTCGCGGTTCTTCTCTGCTCATTTACTTGTATAGTGAAGACAATTAGTAAAAAATTAACTTCACTTCACTGCGAAGCTCCGCTCACGTCGAAGAAAGGAAATCGTACGTGGCATTTTTTCTTTCAGAAAATGCGCCAGGAGTGCGTATTTCATCATGTTTCTTGAATTTTTTCCAAAGTTTCCGAACAATTTAAAAATACGATCGAGAACGGATAGACCGTACTTCGCATTTTGAACGACTCGCATAATTTCAGCAGTTTTTTCGCAACTTTCTCCAATTTAGATTGTTTCTATCGAGTATTTCCAGTTTCATTTGCTGAATGTACACTTTACAAAAGAGCTTTGGTGCAAACCGATAGAATATTTCTCAAAAATCGTTTCGAAAAACAGAATTTTGAGCGAAATTTCATCAAAATGTTTTTCTCGTTTTTTTTGAAAAACCCGACGAGAGGCAGTACACGAAAAGCAGAGACGCAAAGAAATTGTCTCTGCATCTCTGCCTTTTGCGCACTGTCTCCTTCTCGGAAACTTTTCTTTTTTTTTTATTTCTCTGGCTTGTTTTTGTTTTCCCATCCTTGAGCGATTGTTCGCTCAATTTTCTATGAATTCCACATTGGAAATGCAGTTTCATACGAAAACCGTTGTTTCATTCGAATAAAATTGGGATAAAGTGTTACGCCTTCCTCAAAATAAATTATTTTTTTCAGAAAACTCCGCTCCTCTCGAAAGCAGAATGACTGGCACGGAGGAAACCGAAAATAACATTTGTATGCTCTACGAAGCAGCCAACAAGACGCCAGTCTACGAAGTTTATCAGAAATTGTGCAAATTTCGAGGGAATTTTAATATTGATTATGTGGATTTTGAGCAAAAATATTATCGATTTTATCATGGGAATTCGGAATTAGAGTCAACTAAAAGGTGAGTGATAAAAAATTAAAATCGGACAAAGAATATAGCTTTCAGTAGTTCTTCGAAGACATTTTCCGACTTGCCAATCGATATTCACAAACTTGTCATAGATGATTTGGAGTTCATTGATGAATTAATCCTCCGAAAAGTGTCCAAATCACTTCGATTCATCATTGATGGCCCCAAATTCGTGAGCAGCATAATTTTTATTCATCTTGAAGCGAATTCCTCCCGAATTGGACTAGAAAGGAACTATGTGAACTATTCTGATAAGCATGACGAAAAAACTTATGAAGTGAAGACGAGGCCATTGGATTCTGATGGAAACATGAAAATAAATATCACGAAAAAGCCGCGAGTCATCAAAGAAGAACATTGGGAATCGATGATCCGAGACTTGTCGACATTTCTCTGCAATCCTAACTGGAAGTTTTCCAGTATACACTGGATTTTCGACGAAAATAGGCTTGCCTCTCCAGATATTCGCCAAAACTCCAATTGATCGAAAATATGTTGAAAACAACTCCTCTCCAGGTGAAGAATATGTCGATTTGTTCCAAAGAGCCAACTACAGTGATGACTATTCTTCCATATGTGATTCCCGGATCACTGGAATACCTCAGTTTGGATAATAATGGCCCGAAGTTAGAGGAAATCATGGAATTGGAACAGTGGAAAAAATTGAAATCAGCCTATGTAGATACTGTTCCTGATTCGTTTTCAATTGAACACTTTTTCCATTTGGAAGAGTTCTCAATTGATCAAATCAGATTCTCCGAAGACAGACTAGTCAAAATAAGAGACGTAAGAAAATAATAATCGCTTTGATCCAACTAATTTTTGTTTAGATTCTCTTCAAGTCCACGAAATTCTCGAGATGCACATTGAGATCCGAAATTGAAGATCAAGTGAACGTTGACGGAAACGGAGAGGCGATATCTTCGCTCAGAGAGCTCATTATCGCCGTAAATCGAGTCATGGGAGAACATCCGGAGTACAACGCTGACACTCGTTGCTACAGTATTCCCGACTCTGATGAACACTTTTCTGTGTATCCGTGCGAAAATCATCTTTCGTTCGAATTGAAGATTAAGCGAGTGAAAAATAGCCAAGAGGATATCGAAAATTCTTTCGAAGAATTCTGAGGAAGTCTTTTTACATTGTAGTATTTTGTAATGTATTATTTGGATTGTAAATGTATTTTGAAAATAAATTGCTCATTCTGTATTTCCTTCTCCCAACTTTTTGTTGTGTACTTCACGGTTTTGATATGCCCCTATTTCTACAGTGAATACAATTCGTGAAAAACTCATCCTACTGCGAAGCTTTGCTCACGTTGAAGAAAGAAAATCATACGTGGCAGTTTTTTTCTTCCAAAAATGCGCCAGGGGAGCGTATTTCATCATGTTTCGTGATTTTTTTCCAAAGTTTCCGAACAATTTTCAAAATACGATCGAAAACGAAGACCGTACTTCGCATTTTGTACGACTCGCATAATTTCAGCAGTTTTTTTTTCACACCTTTGACTGTTCCTATTGAATATTCCAGTTGTTTTTTCGCTGAAAACTCACTCAACAAAGGAGTTTTGGTGCGGACCGATATAATATTTCCTAAACATCTTTTCGAAAAAGAATTTTGAGCAGAATTTATTGAAATTCAAAGTTTGCGAGGTTTCTGTATTCTTGAGAGCTTTTCTGCTATTCCCTATGATTGTTACATTGAAGGGGGTTGCAGAAAATGTAGTTTTATATAAGAAACGATTATTCAATTCGAATAACATTTAAAGTGTGTGGTTTGCCTTCCTCACAATGATTTTTTTTTTCAAGAAGCTCCGCTCCCATCGAGGCAAAATGGCCGGCACAGAAGAAACCGAAAATAACATTTGTATGCTCTACGAAGCGGCCAACAAGACGCCTGTCTACAAAGCTTATCAGAAATTGTGCAAATTTCGAGGAAATTTTGATATTGACTATGTGGATTTTGAGAAAAAATACTACCGTTTTTATCATGGTTATTCGGAATTGAAGTCAGCTGAAAGGTGGGTGATAAGAAATGAATAAGAATAAGAAGTATGACTTTCAGCAGCTCTTCGAAAACATTCTCCAAGTTGCCAATCGATATTATCGAAACTGTGATAGATGATTTGGAGTTGCTTGATAAGTTATCCCTGCGAAAAGTGTCCAAAGAGCTTCGAAAAACCGTTGACAATCACAAATGTGAAAACAGCTCCGTTCTCATTCATTTTGAAGCGAATGTCTCCCAAATTGAACTACCAATGGACGACATCAATTATTCTGATGAGAATGGCAAATCAATCTATGAAGTTGTGACAAGATCATTTGATTCTGATGAATATGAAAAAATCAAATGCAAGGAAAAACCGCGAGTTATCGAAGGTGAACATTGGGAGCTGATGATCCGAGACTTGTCAACATTCCTCGGCAATCCTAACTGGAAATTCTTCGGAGTATTATGGGAATTCGATGTAGACGTCGAGGAAGATAAGCTGACTCCTCCAGACATCCGCCAAAAGCAAATCCAATTGATCGAGAATATGTTGAAATCAACTCCACTCGAGGTGAAAGTCCTAAGAATTCAATCCACTGATCACAATGCCGTGATGGCAATCCTACCGAATGTGATTCCCGGATCACTTGAATTTCTTGGCTTGAATTCGAAGAATAATGGTGCAAAATTGGAAGAAGTCGTAGAATTGGAACAGTGGAAGAAATTGAAGAGGTCGTATGTGGAAACTGTTCCCGATTCACTCGATATTGAGCACTTTTTCCATTTGGAGCGGTTCAAAATTGAGCAAATCAGAATCACGGAAGATAGATTAGTCAAGATTAGAGACGTGAGACAATCATCATCATTTAAATCAAGCTAATTTTTGTTCAGATTCTCTTCAAATCCACCAATTTCTCGAGATGCACATTGAGATCCAAAATTGAAGAACAAGTGAATGTTAACCGAAACGGAGAGGCGATATTCACGCTGAGAGAGCTTATTGTCGCCGTAAATCGAGTCATGGGAGAACATCCGGAGTACAACGCTGACACTCGTTGCTACAGTATTCCCGATTCTGATGAACACTTTTCTGTGTATCCGTGCCAAAGTAGGGATATTCTGAAGTTGAAGATTCAGCGACAGAAGAACGGGCGAGTGGTTTCCGAAGATCCATTCAATGATCCTATTGAAGAACTCCTGAGAGGCCGTTTCGGGTCGTAATTTTGTGATGTTATATGATTGCATGTATAACCCGATAATAAATTTCTCATTGTTTTTCCCCCAATTTTTTGTCGAATTCTCGGTTTTTCATATTCTGTTTGTATTTCAATTAGCGATTCAGAAGAACTCAAAATTCTGTAATCCAGATACCGTTTGGGCTCGCCACATGGCAATTACTGTGAATGTAATGAAGTAAACGCTTAGGCGCTTAGGCTGTGGCAAGTAGGTGTTTCAACCCGCAAAAAACAATTGGGAATTTCTTGCTGTAACTTTATTATTTTCACAGTTAATGCAGGATTTTCGAAAAAAAACATGACAAAAATTGACTTTTGTTGTCAAAATTCAGCCAAAAATCATCCTTATTTCGGCTAAATCAGTGACTAAACTTTACTCAAATACTGCAAAAAATCCTTCTTAGGCAGAAATATATATATACATAGGGCACAAAATCCGAACTTTTGATTAAAAATCTCTCGAATATTGCCATTATATAGACGACCTTCTTAGATCACGGCTTTTTCAATGAGAATTCGGCTAAAAACGCTGAAAATCACCCCGGAAACGCTAGAAAAAATCTTCAAAACTCCTCGAAAAAAATCGGGTAGATTTACGGTAAACAGCAAGCGCGCGGAATTTCGGAGCATCGTTCAGAGCAATTTTGCATTGTTGGAATGGGGACTTCGCAATTGAAAACACAGGGAATTGGTGATCCTACAGATTGGTATACTCAGAGAGTGGTGGCAAATATACAGAAAATTGATCAATTTTGGAGAAAAGACTGATCTAATAATATAGACCTCGCGTTCTGATTATGGGGTGAACTGAAGAGTGGAGGCGATCGAATGGACTGAAAAACACTTATTGCTACCTATAAGCTGATTCCTGTTCACTAACCAATCATGATATTCAGCCATTTTCCGATTCGACGACGGTCCTGGTTCATCTAAATCCACATCATCCGAAGGCGCATTACATCCGGATGGACTGCTGCTCATCTCACATCGTTTCATCGCGCATCGCTCTACTCGTGCTCTCTCGACAAATCTCGTAATCGTCGAGGCCGCTTCGAGTGGACCGA
>GL380534.1:0-26605 GCA_000143925.2 Caenorhabditis brenneri
TTCAAAGGATATCTCGAGAAGGGGCGGAGTTAGAACAAAGTTGTCAACAGCAAAGTTGTTCAAAATTTTTGGGTAACTTTGCTGTTGACAACTTTTTTCTAGCTCCGCCCCTTTTCAAGATGTGCGCCTTTAAAATTGGTGTGTTTTTCCTCCTATTATAGCCAAAAAGTCTTGCAAACATCAATCACCATAATTTCCCCAAGGTTTCTCAGAATACTATTAGTATTGCAACACATTTGATCAGTTCGTTCAATTCCAAACAACTTTGTAGTTGATTAGTCAAAAACAGTTTTCAAATAACTCAGTTCCCTTTCATTTTTGTGCGTTTCGTACTCCACCAACCCCTCTGTCTTTATTTTTGCCTGTCATGCACATTGTTCCCTCATCTGTCATTGTAATCTCCTCAATTCTCACTTGTTGTCGACAGACAGTATTCCCATATTCTCAAAAACTCTCTGAGGGGTATAGTGGGATTATCATCTAAGATTGAACAAAAGATACAAGTAGTGCAGATGTCATACTACCCTAATTAGTCTACTTCACACTTGCTTGAAGACATCTGAACCACATCTGTACTAGTTGTATCATTTTTTCCAATATTAGGTGATAATCCTGAGCTGTTATTAGGTAGAATCCAAGAAATAGCCTATTAGGTTAGGCTGTATTGTAGCAATAGGAGAACTCCAACTTTGAAGGCGCATAACTCAAAAAAGGGCGGGGATAGAAAAAAGTTGTCAACTGCAAAGTTACATCAAATTAAATTTTGTACAATTTTGCTGTTGACAACTTTGTTCTAGCTGTGTTCACTTTTAAGATTTTGATTGCTTTAAATTCAGCGGGCCGCTTGGAATTCATTCAAATTCCCCGACTTCTCTTCCATTTCCACTGCTCCTTTTTGGTTAAAATATGGTTGAACGGTGCTTTGAAAACATTTTCTATTGTTTCAAGAAGTATTTTCAAAAAAAAAGCGTTGAAAGAACAATGAAAAAGGGTACAAAAACTATCAAAATCTGATGGAAATTGAGTACTTTTGAGGTTTTGGCTGAAAACCTCTTTTGAAAAAGCAGATACCAAAAAATGATTAACTACAAAATTGCTTTAAATTAAATTTTGAACAATTTTGCTGTTGACAACTTTTTTCTAACTCTGCCCCTTTTTGAGATATTCTGCATTGTATTTTTTCTAGCCTCCATATTCGGTTTCCTGTTTCTCTGTACTATTCTGCTCGCTCTCGTGCTCTCTCGCCTCTCTCTGATGCGGCAAGGCGTTCAGAAACTAGAAAACAGATTTGGTTTTATATGTGTACCCCTCCTCCATCCCCGTCTCCTCGATGGGAGGCAAACACATATAGGAGGGGGGTACTCTATCCTTTTCCTCTTTTTTCCGCGTACTCTCTCTGTCTCCGCCTTTTTCCTCTCTCCGTCTTTTTTCTCCTGCGTCGTTGACCTCCCTTTCTCTCTCCGTGGGGGCCGTCTCTACCCCTTTCCTCCTTATTCATTCATTCATTCATTCTATTCTCTCCTCTCCTTTCCAATGTCGCCTTTGTTGCTTAGGCTGACTACCCTTCTTCAATGATTATTTCTAATTTTTTGAATAAACTCATCTATTCTGACTATTTGTTATGGTCTCTATGAGTTTTCGATTATTCTGAATTTAAAAAAAGAGGTCAGTTTCTTTTTCATCTATTTTTCCCCGACCAATAAAACACTATGAATTAAGAAAACTAGTTTTTATTACCATTGAATTTCCGGAAAAGGAAAGTGTTTTGAATAGGTGTTCGTATAGACTTCATTCCTTATGTACAAAATTCATTTACTTAGCCAGACTCACTCTTTCTCCCGAGTCCTGATATATCGCCATTCGCAAAAGTGGTAGTTCGTACACATTTTTCTTTAACCTCCCAGTACTCTCCTCTCAAGTGCTCTCTCGTTTTCTCGGCGGGAGAGGAAAGGAGGGGGGAAGGGGGATCGGAGAGAAAAGGGGGAACATCATCAAGTCTAAATTAGTTATCCGCTGATTAGACAGGGTACGGTAATTTTTCGTGACCCGGTCAAAAGTATACTTTTCTGAATCGGGAAAATGAGCTGAATTTGAAAATGCAATTTATTTTTCGAATTTCCAACTTTCAAAAATGTTTAATTTCAACCATGACCTAATAAGTTACTCCCCCTCTCGTTTCCGCAAACTTTCATTTGCGATGTACGTTGTATTCGAATTCTGAGAGATTGAAATTTTTTTTTTCATGTAACCCAATACACGAATTTTCAGCATATTCACCGAAATGGGACAGCGTCCACTCCACTGTGAGCCTCGAGCTCAAAAACAATGGAATTGCCGATGGCAATAACACTGTTTTGGGGTAAGTCAAATGGGCGTTTGAACTGCTTTCCTTTAAAAACATACCTTTTTTATTGTTGGGTAAGCCTCGTTTTGACGGGGTAGACTCAAAAAGTTCGAATTATCACTAAAAATGTTTTTCCTGGAAATTTGAATTCCCGCCAAATTACTTTATCTTTTAGTTTCTGGAAGTTTCTAGAACTTTCTGGAAAGGAACAGAAAGTTCTGGAAGGTGTTTCATGGCGAGCTTCCATGTAGAATTACCGGGTTACAGTAACTACCGTAGTGCTACAGTAATCTCCACCATTATTTGTTAGTATACTATTTTGACGAGAATTCGAAATTTGAAATAGTCTAGAAATTCAGGAAATTTCTGTATATTTCTGGAACTTTCCGGAACTTTCCGGAAGTTTCTAGAAATTTCTGGAAAGAGAAAGAATGTTCTGAAAGGTTATCCATCTAGAGCTTGTCAGTTGAGTTATCGAAGTACCGTAACTACCGTAATACTACAGTAATTTCCATCATTTTTCTTTGGTTTACTTTTGGGGTCCCTCATATAATACATGCAAAAAATGGAACGATTCTGAGCACTTTGACCCCGGTGTATATATATTTATATATTTAGTATATAGAAGAGATTTTCAGGCGTTGGGAGTTCAACGCGCCGTCAATCGACGCGGTCTTCGTGCTGCGCTTCTTGCGCATCGTCATCGACTTCTACCACATCATCGTGGTCATAGAATTGAGTTATGCCCGTCGTTAAATCATTTATTCGTATTAATCATTAATCATTATTAATTTATTAACTATTATTCCTTCAACAATAAAAGTTCTCATTTTACATGTATTTAACTTCAATTAAATTATATTTCTAAATAATCCATAAATAAATGTATTCGATTGTTGTACCACTATTGTGTGTTGTCATAAAAAAGAGAAAGAAAGAAGGGACCAGAAAAAGAGACCAGAAGCTTGGAAAAAGAAACTGAAACAAATTGTTAGTTTTCTACTTAAAATTAAGCTTGAAATTTTCAAATTTTTTGACTCGATTTTAATCGATTTTCTGGAAAATTAGAATAAAACCAGTCGGTTGGATTACCGCCAAAAATTTCGAAAATTTGAATTCCCGCCAACAATTTTGAAAATTCGAGAGAAAGTTTCTGGAAAGAGAAAGAATGCTCTGGAAGGTTATCTATCCAGAGCTTGCCAGTTGAGTTTTCGGAGTACCGTAACTACCAAAATCCTACAGTAATCTCCACCATTTTTTGTTGACGTACTATTGGGGTCCCTTAGGTAGTACATGCAAAAAACGGAACAATTCTGAGCACTTCGAACCCGTTTTCTAGCTATTGTTGAGTTATCTGGTTACTGTAGCTACCGTAATCCTACAGTAACCCACGCTCCAAACTTTATAGAATTGAAGCGCTCGGTGACCCATGACTACATGCCAAATACGATAGAAAACGGTCGAGGGGTACAAAAGTTATTCAGTGATAAGTGCGGCACACACACACACACAGAGCTATTCCTTTAGTATATAGAAGAGATAACACTTCAAAATTTTTTTTGAAAAAAAAAATTTTTCGGTCAAAATTTTTTTTTTCAGAAAAAAGTTTGAAATTTTATTTTGTTCTAATTTTCCAGAAAATCGAGTCAAAAATTTGAAAATTTCAAGCCCTAATTTTCAACGGTTTCGAAATGTCGCGGAGCCCTTTAAACAGAGATGGTTCTTTTTCTTCGTCTGGCACAATCGATTTCCAGATTCGGGGAACAATTTTCCCATTTTACATACACCAACCAATCGACCCCTTATCCTCTACATGGAGGCATTTGGTTTTGACTTTTTCTCTAAAAATTCGGTTTTCAGCCAGAAAAAAGAAAAAGAAACGAGAATAACAGAAAAAGAAACGAGAATGACACGTGGAATGTGCATGGGAAGAGATAGAAAAAAAGAAATAAAATTACAGAAAAAATATTTTTAGAAAAGAAAAAAGTATCTGAATTCACCTCACTTATTGTCGACAGACTAATTTCTTCGTTTTGGTTTTTTCAATATTGAAAAGACGCAATGCTTCTGTGATTTCCATGTCATCATGACCAACTTCCCTATTCTACAACTTCCAAGAATGACATACAAACAGAAAAGGTGTTTTAGAATAATAAGATTATTCATTCACTTTTCTGACGAAGCAAAAGCCGATTCGGAACACTTCTTGAAAAGAAAAGAAAACTTTAAGAAAATGTTTATTTATAAAAAATTAGAAAGCAAACAAAACACCAGAAAATGGAAAGGAAAAAAACACACTACTACAGATAGTAGAGTTCAATATTTAAACGATTCAGAGCCAATAGAAATGAGATGATGATAGACTAGATTCGAAAAATTGGAATCAAGTCTGTGATATTTTGTTTATGCTCAATTAATTCCACACAAGGAATATGAACCTATTGATTTCGATGATAATCGTCCCTCTCGTTCCATCACATCTCCGAATATCCACTGCTCTTCTATTAGGGTGCCTTCGAAACACTAAACTATCGAAAGAAATCGTCTCCTCCGCAGGAATCTCTTTGAAAATTCGAATTCCTTCAATAATGTCATCCGGAATAAAAGGAGTTCCCTGAAGGATCCACAACTCCCGAAGGCGAGGATTAGCTCCTTCTATCCATAACTTCAGGAATTCATTGATCTTTTTGAAATTCTGAGTTAGACTCAGAGTAAGAGTAGATGCATTGCAAATTAACAAGTCATCCAATGAGAATCTGTCGAAATTTTGTTGGAATCCTAATTTGAGATCCTCGAAGTTCTGAGTCAACATTTTCTGATAATCGATGTCACCCCGCAAAAATGGATTGCCGTATAATCTTAGATTTTTTACATCCGGGAGGAAAGTTCTCAGAATCTTTTGTGCCACAGTAATCGTCTCCTGGTTAACGTCGATTGAAAAGTATTTGAATTTTCCGATCAACGCCTTCAAAGTTGCCAAATCGAAAGTGCTCCGAGAATCGAAGTCTAGTTGGTACGCTCCGTTGCAGTTGAAAATGTATTGACAGTGCTGGAGCCATTCTTCCAACGTCAAAGTGTTATTATTGAGCACCATATAAGGGCGAAAAAATCCAATCCGCAAATAAATCCCAACTTTTTCAGGTGGTCTCTCAAGTGTTTTTTGTTCTGATCCCTCATAAAAATCAATCGACATTTTACGATAAGGCATGACAAATCTGATTCCTGAACCATTGATCTTGACAGTGAAATTGGGAGCTTTGAGTCGAACGCTCTTAACGAAAAACTTCGTTTTTCGGGAGAGAAGGGAGAGGAGGAGTCTGGAAAAATATGATTATATTAAAAGTTAAATGCCCGTTTTTCTTAGAAAATGATAATGTTAAACTCACAATTCAGGTGGGTCCATGTGTCGTAGTACTCGAATAATCACTTTTTGACTTGGAAGTTGTAGAATAGGGAAGTTAGTCATGATGAGGGCAATAACTGAATCGATCCGTCCTTTCAAGGGGAAAAACCAAAACGAAGAAATTGGTTTGTCGACAACAAGTGAGGATGGAGGAGATTTCAATGAGAGACCAGATCAACTCGACCAACCCTCCCCCCCCCCCCTCACCTGTCATTGTAATCTCCTCAATTCTCTTTTGTTGTCGACAAACGGTCACCCTATATTCTCGAAAACTCTCTGAAGGGAATAGTGGGATTATCATCTAAGATTGAACAAAAGATACAAGTAGTGCAGATGCCATACTACCCTAATTGATCTACTTCACATTTGCTTGAAGACATCTGAACCACATCTGCACTAGTTGTATCTTTTTTCAATCTTAGGTGATAATCCTGAGCTGTTATTAAATAGAATCGAAGAAATAGCCTATTAGGCTAGGCTGTATTGTAGGGATCTCTCATATGATAGGAGGAAAAAACACACTAATTTTAAAGGCGCACAACTTGAAAAGGGGGAGAGCTAGAAAAAAGTTGTCAATTTAAAAAATGCTCAAAATCAAATTTCGAGCAAGTTTGCAGTTGACAACTTTTTTATAGCTGCCCCCCTTTTTGAGTTATGCGCCATTGAAACGTGCGCTCACTCGTTCGGTACAGTATCTTTAAAGGCGCATATCTCAAAAAGGAAAAGAGCTAGAAAGAAGTTGTCAATTAAAAAAATTTTCGAAATCAAATTTCAAGCAAATTTGCAGTTGACAACTTTTTTCTAGCTCCGACCCTTTCTGAGTTATGCGCCTTCAAAATCGAAGTCATTTCTCGCCTTATTGCTCTCGTTATTCGCTGCGCGAAAAATCCCCTTTGAATTTTATCTGTGTACCCCTCCTCCATCTCCGTCTCCTCGATGGGAGGCAAACGTTCCACATTCATCTCTTCTATATACTAACTAGGGAATGGCCTGAATGGGGTGTGCAGTTGAGATATGAGAAGTGTATGGTCCGAAAGCTGACATTCACCCGACTCCAAAAGAGTTTTCACTACCTGCCAAACGGTTATTTGAAGCGAGGTATTTCGATCTGAAATTTCGGTACAAAATCCTCTGGTTTTGCACTGTTTCTCACTGTTTCACAACACTTTCACGCGGTAATCAACTGCCGTAAACCGTGGCCTCCCCATCGCATTGTTTCACTGTTGGAAAATGTGGTCTGTTGGCCGAGGCGGGAACAGCGTTGGCTTTGGAAAGGGGACTCTATGGTTCGACCCCCTCTCAGTTTTTATATTTTTTACATTTTTCAAGAAGCCTCCAGAGACGGTTTGCGACCTCAAGAACATGTTTTCTCTCTTCCAAAGTTGCAGAACTATCGATTACCAACTTTTTTCGAAATTTCATTTTTTCAAAATTTCTCACTTTTTTCCATTGCCAACCCCATCAAAAATGTTATGGAAATTTTTTTTCAAAAAAAGTCTCTAAAATATCTGAAAGTGGTTAACTATGATAAGTAGAGTATGCCAACATCATTTGAAGTCATTGTTTCAGTTTTACGGAGAACTATGTTCTGGAAAACAACGAAAATGATCCTTTGAAACGAGTTCTACGAATGAATCTTCCGAAATTAGCCACTAACCACTCATGAAAACTAACAAGAACTCACTCTGTATCATATACAACTACTTTCAGATATTTTAGAGACTTTTTTTTTTTGAAAAAAGTTTCCATAAAAATTTTGTTGGGGGTGGACATGGAAAAAAGTGAGAAATTTTGAAAAAATAAAATTTCGAAAAAAGTTGGTAATCGATAGTTCTGCAACTTTGGAAGAGAGAAAACATGTTCTTGAGGTCGCAAACCGTCTCTGGAGGCTTCTTGAAAAATGTAAAAAATATAAAAACTGAGAGGGGGTCGAACCATAGAGTCCCCTTTCCAAAGCCAACGCTGTTCCCGCCTCGGCCAACAGACCACATTTTCCAACAGTGAAACAATGCGATGGGGAGGCCACGGTTTACGGCAGTTGATTACCGCGTGAAAGTGTTGTGAAACAGTGAGAAACAGTGCAAAACCAGAGGATTTTGTACCGAAATTTCAGATCGAAATATCTCGCTTCAAATAATCGTTTGGCAGGTAGTGAAAACTGTTTTGGAGTCGGGTGAATGTCAGCTTTCGGCCTATTAACCTCTTGTATCTCAACTGCACACCCCATTCAGACCATTCCCTAGTAAGCGGCAAGCTCTGTCTGTTTGTGCGCGCGCTTCGAGAGAGGGAGGGAGGAGTGCTCTATTCCTTCTCTTGCTTTTTCCTCGTCTTTCTCCGTTCCGTCTTTCTTTCTCTCTGTGTCTTCGTCTTTTTGATGGGGAGTAATACCTCTCCTGCGATGTTTTTCTCTCTCCATGGCTTGGTGTGTCAAGCGACCTAATTCTCCCTTTCTCTCTCTCTCTCTCTCTCTCTCTCTCTCTCTCTCTCCGTGAGGGGGGGGGGCATTATCTACCCCTTTCCTCCACATTCATTTCATTCTATTCTTTCCTTTGTCGCCTTCGTTATTTAGGCTGACTACCCTTTTTTAATGATTGTTTCTAATTTCCAAAAATATATATTCTGACTATTTGTTATGGTCTCTTTGACTTCTTGATTATTTCAAAGTTTTTCAAAAAGGTTAGTCATTTTTTTATATTTTTTTGTAGGAGATAAAGAGAAAAGAGTTATTTTCTCTGTCGTCTCTTTTGCGCGAAAACGCACACTGCCGTCCTCTTTTCGGAAAGAGGGAGTGAGGCTGAGTGTCTTTCCCGTGATGAGGGAAAAGGGCATTCGTATTTGCGCTATACGAATGCGCTCGGTAATGAGAGTTGAGTGTCATTGTCCGAGGAAACCCGATTATACCAACCATCGGAAAATGTGGGAAAAAAAGTGAAAAATGTGATGGTCTCCAGGGCTGCGCCAAAAAAAATCCGAAAAAAATCAATTTTTGTCTCGAAAACTTCAGACCGAAAAAAATCGGAAAAAAAAATTTTTTTTTTCGAAAATTTTGGTTTGAAAAAATTCGAAAAACTTTTTTCGAATTTTTTTTTCTCAGAGCAGAGCTCAGTCTGAAATTTTAGCCCATCCTTGCTTTACATGACTAATCCTGTAAAGTTTCGAAACGCCCAATAACTAAACTTTTTGGTTTTTCAGGTTCCGCTTCTCTCCAAAAATTGCCTATGGGGCGTCCGCGCTGCATTAAGAAGTTGTGGGTATCGGTTGGAGATTTTCTGCAGGGAAGGCGTGATGCGGATAAAAATGTTGGACAACAAAAATGGCATGGTCATCTTAGTGAACCATTCATCCGTAATGAGTAGGTGAACAGAAATTTTCTCAATATTATCTCAATAAATGTTTTCAGGAAGCATCAGTTCACCAATGACTGTTATTTGATTAAGCAAGAAGGAACAGGAATCGATGGGACGGAAAATTGATGTACTAAAAAAAATACTTCTACCTCGCCCGTTCACTATTTTTCGACTTGTTTGATCTATGATATTTAAAACTTATTTATTTTTCATAATAATAAAATATTATAATAGAAGAGCACTTAGTCCTCATGGTGTACTTATTCCTCCTCGTCTCGTGTTCTTGCAAACATCCGTGATTGCAATCGGTCTTCTTGAATGGTCATCTCTTTGAATGGTATAATCCATGGGATTTCCTTTCATCCTCCAACAGGGCAAACATAATCAGCTGGTTGTCAGAGATGTTCTTTGACCATAAAATGCTTTTCTTTTTCAACAAATCATGAAACACCAAAAAAACTTATAAAATGACTAAAAAAACGAAAGTTCTCTAATAGAAGGACACTAAAACATAAAATACTTATAACTCGGCTCAAAGTGGAGATTTTTGCTCCGTTTTTTCCCCGAAAGATGCGTCTTGATGAGCTCTAAAATCATCAAATCATCAGCTTATCTTTTTTAGACCTCTTCCCATGAGGTCTGAACTTAGAGCACGCCTCTTGTTTTTAATATAAGTAGAAACCATCTAAAAATTGTATTTTCACAGAAAAAAACGGGAATAACACGTGGAATGTGCATGGGAAGAGATAGAAAAAAAAGAAATGAAATTACAGAAGACATAGTTTTGAAAAACAAAGAAAAACGTATAGGAATTCACAAAGGAAAGTAGCAGCACAAGGCAATCCTCACGAAAAAAAGGAGCGGAGCGTATCTCATTTTTTGAATAAATTCAAAGGAAAGGGAGCGTGGTTTCATTTTCAGACAGTTCGGGTAAAAATGGGCGGAGTCAAGCTACAAGAGAAGACAGGAAAGACAAAAAACGAGTAAAGCTGACAGGAAGAAGGGGGCGGAGTCTCATGTTCCAAAATTCAGGGGAAAGGGGGCGGGAGATTCAATGTATCTGGGGGTAAAAATGCAGTAAAACATGATTTTTCTCACAGGAAAATTGGATTTTTGAGCTAGAATGTCAATTTTCCAGCCAAAAAATCAATTTTTGGACAAGAAAATTGATATTGGGGTCTAAAGGTTAGTGATAGGGTAAAAATGGATAATTCAAATGGAAGGGAACATCGGGAAAAATATTCAGGAAACAGGGAAAAATATGATAAAATTACAGAAAAATGAGGGAAAAAATGTCGAAAAATCAACAAAAATAGGTCAAAAATCATGATTTTTAGGCCAAGAATTGTCATTTTTCTATCCAAACATTGCGTATTTCAAATCGTCGTTCAGTTTAAAATTACTATCATTTCCACGTGCCACATAGTAAGAACACGTCACAAATGGACGAATTTTGACGGTGAGACGCTTTTTCGCATTGGAATTCTCATTGTAGTAGTTGACGAGGGCGTTGAGGCAATCTGAAAATGAAAGCGAACTGTATTATAAGTGCAGTTTGGTTTCTGGATGTCCGGATGTCCCTATGTCCGGATATCCAGAAATGTCAGGAATTCCGGACTTTTTCCGCCAGAAAAGGCAGATTTCCAGATGTTCGGATGTCTGTCCGAGATGCAATCCGACTATCCAGATGTCTTTTTTATTGTCCGGATGTTTGTTCCGACATCCGAATGTCTGTTAGGATGTCTGAATGTCTGTTCGGATATCTGAATGCCCAGATGTCTGTTAAGATGTCTGAATGTCCGGATGTCTGTTAGAATATCTGAATGTCCGGATGTCTGTTAGGATGTCCGGATATCCAGAAATGTTCGGAAACCCGGACTTTTTACATCCGAAAGTTCAGATTACCAGATGTCCGGATGTCTATCTGTTTTTCCACACGTCTAGCTATATGAAAACGCCCGGGTGCCAATTTTTTCTGGGTGATTTTTTTTGTTGAGGGATTGCTTTTGCTGTCTATTTTTCTAGGGTCTGTATATGTGTATGTCCAGATTTCTAGATATCCGGCTTTCCGAATTTCTGTCTGTCACCCCACATGTCCAGATATCCCTATTTTACCTTTCGTATTGAATTCAAAACCGTATCGATCTCCATCCAACACATCCAATATATTATCGTCAACGAACAGTTTTCGAACTCTTTTCTTCAAATATTCAGCAGGCGTCTTATTATCACAGAAGAATGCGGCCTTGATTCCAGCGGATTTCAGACTGAAAATGAAGAGAATAAGGGATTTCCAGATGTCCGGATGTCTGTTCAGATTTCCGAATGTTCAGATATCCGGATGTTCATACCTCTTATTCAACGTCTCCACATCGATCTCCTTGACTGTGTTTTGTATGTCCGGATGTCCATCCTCCGACAATTGATCCTTTCCAACACATTCGGCCATCACTTCCAGGCAACGAGAGAATTGGCGGGCGGTCAGAAGGGACGATGCTTCGGGATTCTTTTTCTGGAAGAAGACAATTGGGTTTTGAGGGTTTTTGGATGTGAACGGACATCAGGATATCCGGAAACTTGGATATCCGGATTTCCGAATTTCCAGATATCTGAATGTCTTGATATTATATGTTGAAAGCGACCGGAAGAGTTTCTAGATGTCCGGATGTTAGTCGAATGTCCGGATATCCAGGCATCTAACAATACAGAATTAAAATCAAATCAGAACGGTTTACAGATGTCTGTCATAATACCTGAATATCCGGATGTCTGTTAGAATATCCGGATGTCTGTAAGGATATCAGAATGTCCGGATGTCTGTTTGAATAACATAATTTTCGAAATAAAACAAGTGGTATTTCAAGAACTAGAAGGGTTTCCAGATGTCTGTCATCATATCTGGATGTCCGGATGTTCAACTTTTAAATATCCAGGTATTTAAATGTTGAGATTTTCAACTGTTCAGGCCCGCGCCTTTCAATATTTCCAGGTATCCGGATGTCCAGCTATCTAGCTAATGATTGGATGCCTGTTAGGATGTCTGAACGTCCGGATGTCGGAATGTCCAAATGCCTGTTAGGATATCTGAGTGTCCGGATGTCTGTTCGAATAAAAGAGTGTTTGTTTGGATATTTGAACGTCTGAATGTCGGTTTGGACATCTGAATGCCCGGATGTCTGTCATTATATATGTATGTCCGGATGTCTAGACTTCCGGGGTTCAGATGTCCGAACTTCCCTATTTTCCAGAAATTCTGATGTCCTTGCACTCCTTTCATCAAAACTAACCAGAAGGCTAGCCTTCCAATTGTCTGTCTGTCCACATCTCCGTGTGTCCGGATGTCCCCATCAGGGGTGCTCGGAGTCGGATAATCGGATATCCGAATTATCCGATTATCCGACTTTTTTTGGACAATTTATCTGACGGATAATTATCCGAAAAATTTCGGATAATTCGGATAATATATATATTGAATAAAATGATGCCCTATGAAGGAAATTGGTACAAAATGATGCTATTTCTAGTAAAATTGGGGTTTTTTTTAAAGAATTTTTTCTCGATGGCGATATCTTGATTGGGAACCGAATATATCAGCGAATTTTCAACTACGAAAAGGTGGATGACACAGAAAAATGTTTCGATTTCATTCTTACATCACCATTTTTAGAGCGGTCGCGTGTTGTTTTCGAACAGTATCGTAGATGAGGTCATCCTAATACTATAAACAAGAAAAAAAACTCGAACTTTGCGGTTTTTCAATCAAAAACTAATGACCGAAATTTTATCCGAAATTATCCGAAATTATCCGAACTATCCGGGAAAAAAACTCGGATAAATAATCGGATATCCGTTTATCCGAAAAAAAATTTCGGATAAAAATTCGGATATCCGATTATCCGACTACCCTCTATCCGAGCAACCCTGGTCCCCATTCAAAAAAACTCACAATCTTGTCCAAATCTGCACCGAAAACGTCGACCACCGAATTCAATCGTTTTTCGGCCCTCTTAATTTTAGCCAACCGTTTTTTCTCAGCTCTGTCTCTCTCCGACTGCGTCTTGTGCTCCATTTGAATCTCTCTAACCACTCTGCGTCTCTCCTCTCTCTCCTCTGGCGTCTCTTGTCCGATACGGTTTATCTGCAAGAGGCGTTTCTGTTGTTCCGGCAGATTTCGTATGTATTCCATCACGTCGCGGAATTGTTTCTGGAAAAGAAAAGGGGCGTGGCTTGAGTGGGGAACGAATGGGCGTGGCTTACATCTTTGGCGGCGATTTCCTCGGCATCCATAAAGTCGATTTCCGAGATGAGACTGTCGTCGGAGTCGTACTTTTTTCCTGAAAAACTGGAGCATTTTCATTCCGTTTTTGCTGCCATCAGCCCATTTTTAGTAATTTTTCTCTATTTCGCGACAAATTTTGACCAGTTTTCGGCGATTTTTGTGTTGTTTTGCCTTATTATCTGCTTTTTTCACCCAATTGTTGAGCAATTCCGTTATTGGCCGATTTTCAGTAAAAACCTGTCATCTTCGAGCTTATTCTGACTCAATTACAGCCTTTTTGACTGATTCTCCCTTGTTTTTTTGCTAGGTAATCTCGATTTTCAGCAAATTTTAGTCGATTTCGATTAAAAAAAAGCGTTATTTCCCAAAAAAAAAAGCATAGGAGTATTTGGAGTTTTCTCGGTAGCTTACGAAGTTTTTAGGCAGATACTTAACTGCTTTGTATCTCTACTGCTTTTTCTCAACTGCTATTAGTGTGATCAACTGCTATGTGGTGAATGCTATTCTCTCAACTGCTATATTTGCCTCTTCTGCTATCGATCAACTGCTATTTTCGTCACTTTTGATGTCTCAACTGCTATGCTATAGCAGTTGATCCATAGCAGAAGAGCCATATATAGCAGTTGAGAAATAGCAGGAGAGATAAATAGCATTTGAGTATTTGCCGACTTTTTGACCTAATTGCTAATAAAGAAAAAACATTTCACTGAATTCAAAATTGCCGGAGCCGCGATTTCACAAGTATTAATTAGACACTTTTCGGTCTGTTCCACACATTTTGAGCGGTCGATTTCTGCTCAGAAGCTTTCAAAACGATCCCGATGGAAAACGTCCCTACTTCTGAAATCTGAGCTGAGCTTTCCAAAGCCAGCAGGCCCGGCCCGGCCCGTATGGCCCGCACTGGAGAAGCTTTTTGAGAAATTTTTCCCGAAACAATGAAAAAAAAACGCTAAATTTGCGGAAATTGTCAATTTCTGGTAGATTCGTAGTTCAAACTACTCTCAACATGGAAAAAATGTGACTGGCAAAAATTTGCTCATTTTTCGATTTTCAAAACTAAAATTAAAACTTTCCGGTAACTGGTGGGCCATGAAAATTTCTGGAAAGAGCCAGGCTCATCACAAGTATGGAGATGCCGGATTTTAATCGATTCTACCGATTTTCGGCTCGTTTTTTATTGTTTTTTGGGCGTATTTTTGCTAAATTCAACACATTTCCTTTATTTTGAAACAAACCGAAAGAAATTTTTACTAAATCGCTGTACGAAGCTGAATTTGCCGCACGAGTTCATCGTACGCAAACGAGTTTTTCCGGAAAATCACTTTTTGAGAAATTCTGACGGAATCTGGGCTAATAACGCGCATTTTCACATGAATTCGGTTAATTTGAGCTCGTTTCTCCCCCATTTCCAACGAAATTCCCTTTCTCGCCGGACAAGACTATTTTGTCCCATTTTCAGAATTTTTTTGTCGATTTCAGCCTATTTCAACCTAATTTGACACATTTTTAGTGAATTTTCTCTTAATTTCCGCCACATTTTCTTCTCCAACCGTACCTGTATCACCACAAAGTGCAAAGAACAACTTCTCGAGATCCGCATCACTGATCGCCTTCCCCGGCTCCCTTTTGATTGTCGGTAGAAGACCATCGAGTGTTGCTGCCTCTTTACTCATTCTCGACTCGGTTCTCAACTTTGTCAGCATTTTTTCATCTTCTGTTTCCTCTTTTTTCGCCTTTTTTGGCACAACTTTTGCCACTTTTTCCACCTTTTCCTTCGATTCTTCTGTCGGTTTTTCGCTGGATGTAGCCGGAGTTTTACGCTTGCTGCGAATCACAAATTTGTCCATTTTTTTTTAGCTGAAAATCGGAAATTCAAGCTAAAACTGGGGAAAATTCGTCGGAAGAGCAGAATAAATCGAAAATCGTGGGAAAATTGTTTTCAACTTTTCGCTTCGAGACCCGCAGTTAGAAAAAGGAAAATGCGCCTTTAAACTTGACTGTACGAATTTTGAAATTTTCAGCTTTCTTCTCAAAGAATTTAGTAAAAATGGGCAATTTTCAATACTTACATGGTTTCGGAGCTGAAAATTTGGCAGAATCTAGAGGAAGGAACGGAAATGACAAAGTTTATGCATTTTATTAAAATAGAAGCAAGCGGTCACGCGATGAATTATACTCTTGAAAACTCATTTTTAGCTTCGAAATTATCAGAAAACGGAGTAAAAAATCACAATTTTCGAGTCAAACCCCAAATTTTTGCACAAAATTTACAAAAAAACCAATAAATATCAGTTCGAAACACAGCTTTCTGCTATTTTTCATGTCGAAAAAGCCTTCGAATCAATATTTTTCGACTTCACCGCCTTCCTCATCGTATTGCCTGGGTTGCCGGCCGTCAACATGAAAGACTACACGGAATGAAGAGACGGAGACAGGGGGAAGAGGAACACTTGCATTCTAGGCCATCGGAAAACAAACACTTTACGGGAATTGAGCTTTTGCACTAAATCGATCAAGAAGCTGTAAAAAACAGGAAAAATCCTTGAGTTTTTACTTTTTAAGTGACGAAAAATGTCAAAATTGTGTTATTTGCGTTGAGAACTATCTCATTAACGTTGAAAACTGCAAAAATAGGTTTGTTCTGGTTAAAAATGATGGAAAACAAAAGTAAAAGCAGCGAAAATACATCAAAACGAACGCATCCAAAAAGTGTTCATTTTCGCTGCGAAACCTAAATCACAGTGATGAGCATGCGCCTTTAAAGTTACTGTGGTTGATTTTTGTCTGTTTTTTACGGGTTTTTGTTTAAAAACTCTTATTTCCTGCGATTTTTTCCAGAAAAACAGTCGAAAATGTTTGATGTGTATGAAAAGTAAAAAAAATCAAAGTTTTCTAGTAAAAATTCGTTCAGTTTGAAAATGAAAACGTCCAAAGTTTCCATTTTCGCTGCGAAACCCTAATACTGTATGAGCATGTGCCTTTAAAGATTACTGTAATAAATTCATCGCTGGTTTCACACTGATTTTCGCTTCGATTTTCAGCGATTTTTCGTAGCTGAAAAAAAGAATCTAAATTATTTCAGATGACAACACCACTCGACACAACTGAACAAAACGATGATGAGGCGTCCGGGTCGGCAGAGCTCCCAAAACTAGAATTGGTATTTTTAGACAAAAATCCCAAAAACTTTTGAAAATTTTAAAACAATTTCAGTGGAGAATCATTCCAGACCCAAGCAAAGTAATCGAAGCGTTCTACCTTGAGGGAAACTACTATCACAATGAGAAAAACCTTCAAGAATTGTCAATTTTGGCAAAAACAGCGCCCAAAAATGTATGCGCCTTTAATACAAAAGAGAACTTCTACTAAAGAGTTTCAGGTCCGCGATACACTATCCCGTCTTCGAAAAAAGGACGAAAAAGCTGGAAATTATGTTCCGCCACCGCCAAGACACAAGAATGATTATAGTGAGGAGCAGAGGAATATTTTATTGGATGCTTTCGAAAAAAGTAATTCCATTGATGCGGATGGAGCTAAGGAGTTGGCAGAGACCACTGGGTTGACACCGAGACAGGTCTGTGTGACGGTTTGTCCGGATATCCGTTTCCCGTAGTTCTATCTGCCGATCTTTTCATCCATTTATGAACAAAAAATCGGCAGATACTCAACTGCTATAGGGGTGATCAACTGCTATATTTGGCTCTTCTGCTATGTCTCAACTGCTATAGCTATTTGACATCAAAAGTGGCGAAAATAGCAGTTGATCCGTAGTAGAAGAGCCAAATATAGCAGTTGATCCATAGCAGTTGAGTATCTACCTAAAAATAAAGTTCTAGTCTATCTGTTTGTCCGGATATCCTCTCCGTTTCCAGGTCTCCAACTGGTTCTGCCATCAGCGTCGAAAATTGGACGGACGGCTCGCCGAGCGGTGCAAAGAGCGTCGAGCTCGAATCAAACAAGAGAAAATCAAAAATGGCACGCTGGTAAGAAAGAATCAGCTAAAAACGCAATTTTCGACCCAAAAAATAAAAATTTTTAAGTGAAAATAAGCTATTTTAACTCAAAATCAGCCTATTTCCGCCGAAAATTGACCTAATTTTTGTCTTCATTCAGGCCATTTTCCCTGTGAACCTTAACCTTAACAACGCCTTTTTAAGCTTGAAAATCAGCTTGAAAATGAGATTTTTGACTCAGAAATACTGATTTTTAAGAGAAAATCACCTTATTTTGGCTCAAAACCCGCACTTTCTCCTGAAATCGACCTTATTCTGTTCTGGCGTTGGCTAATCTCAGTGTAAAAAAGACTTTTTCTACTTCAAATATGCCTATTGAGATTTTTGAGCAAGAAAATTGATATTGGGGTCTAAAAGTTGGTGATAGGGTGGAAAAAAAAGATTATTGTGGAAGAGAACATCGGGAAAAATATTCAAATAACAGGGAAAAAATATGATAAAAATACAGAAAAATGAGGGGAAAAATGCCGAAAAATCATCAAAAATAGGCCTAAAAACATGATTTTTAGGCCAAGAATTGTCATTTTTCTATCCAAACATAAAATTACTATCATTTCCACGTGGAAATTTTCAGTTGCCGATTTTGTCCAAAAATTTCCAAATTTTCAGTCTGATTTCAGCCGATTTTACCCAGAAATTGAAAAAAAAAAATCAAAAATTGGCTTTTTCAGCCTAAATTTAGCCGTTTCAACCGCCAAATCAGCCTAATTTGTTTCAGAGAACCTCAATTTTCTGCCCGGAAGCGCTGGAACTTTTGGAATCCGAATTTCAAAAAACGCAGAAATCCGACGATGGCGAAGGAAATTCAGTGGTGGTTCCCTACGATATGTTGGTGGAGAAGCTGGGAATGGAGAGGAAACAGGTCGGTTTGTCCGGATTTCTAAATGTCCGGATGTCCAATCATTCATTTTTTCCAGATCCGTGACTGGTTCTCAAAGCGAAAACTTCGAGGAAAACCGAAGAATGGATTGACTTGAATTTTAATTTCTAGATTCATGTGATAATAATAATAATAATAATAATAATAATAATAATAATAATTCCTTATTTCACCATTCTCAATAGAGCACGCTTGCATTTATAAGGTCCCTCCTCCCGGGGGCGCCGGGTCCCACGGGTCTCACCACGATATCTCCGTCTCGTGACGGTCTGTGCGCGCGGAAAAGTTTCCGTTTATTCCTTCAAAGAGAATAAAAGAAAAATGTTGCCGACGTCACCAATGACTTATGAGCCCCTGAAGTGTATTCTTCAGTATATGAATCCGAATTTACGGTAAGTGCTCAATTTCTATGAATTGGTACGGTTTTAGGGAAAAATGTGGTTTTTTTTCGCTTTTTTGCTGAAATTTTGCAGATGTCGTCAAAAATTTACAGTTTTTTCAGCTCATTCTCACTGTAAAATATGTGATTTTCATCAGAAAACCCAGATTTCAAGTCGGAAATAGCGAAAAAAAAAGGAAAAAATGTTCATTTTTTCCGTGGATTTAGTCAATTTTTATAGATTTCTGGCTCATTTTTATGGTAAAAAGCGACTTTTAGGGTGGAGAACCTCATTTTCTGTTGGAAAATGATAACTTCACAGGCTCCCCTTCGATGAACAAGCTTGACTGAAATTTCAGAAAGTGCGCTCCGCCGAACATTTTTCCAAAATCTTTCGAAAAGTCATTTTTTTGTGTTTTTCAAGTCGATTCTAGTGTAGAAACGCGAAAAGTGAATGAAAAATTCAAAATCGACTTGAAAGTTGGCAGGAAACCGAGCAAAACACCCTCAAAAACATTTAAAAAACAAGTGAAAAGCCTCCGTAAATCGACAAGGCGCGCCCTGTGGGCGGAGCTTAACTTTTTTTTAATCGTAGGGAACACTTTCTGAACACGTGTTGCTCAGAATAAAGTTTTGAGCATCTTTGTCGGAGAGGCCCCTTACTTTAAAGGCGCATGGCTCGAGAAGCAGTAGAGCTAGCGGAATTTTTATTCTGAGCAATTCCACGTGTTCAGAAAGCTTCGCGAGCCCGTGATTACCGTTTCCCAAAATCTCCAAGCTCAACCGAAAAAAACACATTTCCAGCATCAGCCTCACCCTCCGCTGCCCAGCCGTTCGTACCGCCGAAAAGTCAGTTCCCCTGTCCCTTGACACCGTCGAATTGGCTCCATTCACCACGAAAATCAACGAAACTGAATATAAAATCGGCTCGATTCGCCACTTCAAAAAGGGAACCCAAAAAAACGATAATTTCGAATTGGACGCCAAAAATGGAGGTGTCGAATACGATCTGGATGAGCATGGAGTTCTGGATCAAAGCTCTGAAAAAGAGGTGCTCCCTGGAGACTTGACCCTTCTGAAGTTCTGCTCCAGACACTCCACAATTGAATATCAAAGGGAGGAATTGCTGAATTTCGTCGCCAATGAATTGAAAAAAGCTGAAAAATTCAGTGAAGTTTCGGATCCAAAAGAATTCAATCTCAGAGAATACATCCATTTTCGTAGCACCGAAAATTCGGAAAACTCCACGATTCCATTCAAAAAACTTGGAAAATTCTGGGGTTCGCGTTTGAAAGGAGACGTTTATGAATGCGATGAAGGCAGGATTTTACAAGTGACTAATAAGAATTTGACCAGAGGAGAATTCGAAAAAATCCAGAATGAGATTCAGAAGTTGCGGGATTTATTGAAAAGTGGACTGTGCTCCGGACAGATTCTATTCACTGTGACGTCGCCAGACGGAAAAGTTGAAGTGAAGAAGCTAGAGAATACTCGGAAAATCCATATTGCTGTGAAAAGTCTCAATGGAATGCTATTTGGAAGGAGAAAGATGCCGATTCAGGTAAGAATTTTGAAATAACTTGGAAAGGGGCGGAGCTAGAAAGAAATGACCAACTACGAAGTTGTTAAGCATCAAATTCTGAACAACTTCTCAGTTGACAATGTTTTTCTAGCTCCGCCCCTTTTTGAGATATGCGCCTTTAAAGTTGTCTGGGCGAGAGATGCAGTTTAAAGGCGCATATCTCAGAAGAGAGCGGAGCTAGAAAAAAATTTTCAACGGCAAAGCTGTTCAGTTTTTTATTCTGAGCAACTTTTCAGTTGACCATTTTCGAAAACCTCTCGCCGCAACCGAGATATTTTCAAAAATAAAAAATAAAATTCCAGATCAAAAACCTCAAAGTGCACGTTGGTGAACGAAATCAAGGAACCATTCGTCTCCCGGAAAATCTGAAAATCCACGTGGAAAACCTGGAAGTTGGCAGCGGAATGGAAGAGTATATCGATCAGTTCCAACGGATTCTCTCTTCACCTCCAAAATCCATTTCCCTCGTCGAGTATCACTCGGCCTCCCCCGTAATCGATAGTGCTCAATTTCTGAAAATCGAGAATTTCGGTGGATGCATATATCTTCTCCGACGTATTCACACTCTATCCAATCGTGAAGTCCACGTGAACAACGCGTGGATGAAAGCGGAAATCTTCGGGGAAGTTGTGGAAAATTGGATGAAAAATGGGAAGGAAATTGGTACCTGGTGGTCATTTTTAATCAATGAAACTGATCAGATCAGTCAGAATATTCTGAATGTGATGAAAGAGATTCCGAATAGAAGAGTGGATAAAAACGAAAGGTTTGTTTTGAAATTTAAACATTTTCAACTAAAAATTCAAATTTTCAGCTGTTCGCTCTTCCCGCACCGTATCACTTTTCCGATGAGCTCCTCTGCAAATTTGGTGGTTTCTTCTCAAAAAAAGGATAAAGGAATGCCTTGGAAAACATGGCTGCTCAATTTGAAAGTCGAAGAAAATGAGCTTTAACTTGTGAATTTCATTTTTTTTTCGAATTTGTTGGTATTGTTTCATAAATTTCTTGTTTTAATAAAATTTGTTGTCACTCCAACGTCTTTTTACCATCGAAAGACTCTATTTTCAGCTCTATTTTACGGGAAAAATCAGATTTTTCGTCAAAAATGAATTGAATCCCCTTCATTTTCCCGCCTTTGTCCCCTGGCCGTGTCCTAGAAACATCCTCTTCCATCAATCTTTTTCAAACTCGCGCGCTTTTTCGCTCCTCGCGGACTAACTTTCTCCACTAATTTTCTCCTCTTCCATCACTATTTTTTCGCATTTTTCGAGTTTTTTATACCATAAATTCAGCTTTAGAAATGCATCGAGCAATATTTCGATTGCAAAAACTCCCTAAATACACTGTCAGAAGTCTCAGCAACGCCGTAAAACCAGAAAAGCCTGAAAAAATTGCAGAAATCAGTGAGAAAAGGTAGGAATGATTTTTGAGAGATGATGAAAAATTGTAATTTGCAGCAAATATGCGATTCGAACGTTGGATAACTCGGCGCCGATTGAGAAACGATCACTTTCGAGAGGATTTGCCATGAATAAGTTCGAAAAAGTGAGTTTTTTCGTAGAAATTCATCGAAAGCCGAGGAAAACTTGGAAAAAGAAATTTATGCTGAAAAATGGGTTTTGCCTGGGAAAAAAAGCTGTCAGTGCTGAGAAAATCGTTTCCGTTCTAGATATATATGTTAAAACGTTGATTTTCAGTCTCAAAAACGTGTAATTTACCTATTGTTCTACAAAATGCGAAGTTCTGTTCGAGACCTCGGAACGCCCGATTAAATTTTGAAAATGTTAGATTCTGAAACCGAAAAACACTCATTTTCACGTCAAAATAACGAAAACTTCTCCGAAAGCGTGGATTTTCACGTTCAAAAACCAGTTTTCAATCAAAAATTACGAATTTCTGCACAAAAATTGGGTATGCAGCCTTGATATGCCCAATAATTGTGGAATAACCCGGATTTATGAGAAAAAACCAAATTTTGTCGCAAATATATCAATTTTTCCACTAAAAATGTCCAAAATCCGCGGCGAATCAGTGTTGGCCTCGAAAATCCAGATTCGTTCAAGAAATCTCCATTTTTTTACTGTACGACTCGATTTTTTCGCAAAAACGCTAATTTCACCGCAAATTTTGCGATTTCGCTCCGAAAATTCCGCGTGTTCTTTTTAGAATCAAAAACTCGTGAGAATCTGACTTTCTGCAAAAAAAAACCACCAAGCTCCGTGCAAAACCTCCTAGTTTACCTCTAAAGTGAAGATTTTTCGCTCAAAACTGACCATTTTCGCTTAGAAAAGACTTATCGGTAGCTGGGAAAACGAAGTGTTGCCAGAATCCTAAGCCAGATTTTTCGGTAGACACTCAACTGCTATATTTGGCTCTTCTGCTATGGATCATAGCAGTTGAGACACCAAAAGTGACAAAAATAGCAGTTGAGACATAAAACTATAGCAGTTGATAACACCCATAGCAGTTGAGTGATTGCCAGCTTTTTCTTGAAGACAAATAATTTTTCACTTCACATTTCCAGCTTCTTCTAATTCACAAATCGACTGAATTCTGCAAAAAAAAACCGAAATTCCAGCCAAAAATGCGAAAAAGAAACCCCCAAAATTCCCCAATTTTACTAAATTTTTGCCCAAAACTGACGTTTTTACCTGAAAAACGTACAATTCTCAAGTGTTTTAGGGCCGGATTGCTATTATAAGCAAGAAATACCTCAGAAATTCTCAATTTCTCACTTGCGGAACCCTTTTTCCCCCCAAAAATCAATCGATTTCCGCTCAAAACCCCTATTTTTGTTTGCAGGATTTCATGATCTACCCAGAATACACGGACTCTGACGATCTCCGAAATATCGATGGATTTGTGGATGTGCTTCGGAAATCATTGGAACTTTCAGTGAATTCGAAACAAATCGAAAAAGATAGAAATCTTTCCCCAGAGATTCTAGAAACTCTTCGTTCGAATGCGATATTCTCGTGTTCAATTGGAAAACCATTCGGCGGAATTCAAATGAATCAGAAAGATATTTCGAAAGTTTTCGAAGAATTATCGATTGATTTCAACGTTTTTTCCACCGCCCACATCTCTTTAATCGTCTCGAATCTACTGACAATTTATGGATCCGATGAGCAAAAATCGAAATATTTGAGATTGATTTCCGAAGGGAAACTACGTCCTTCCATTGCAATTGTAAAGGATACGAATGGAGGAAGGGTGGAAATGACACAGGGACCCAGTGGAAAATCTATGATTGAGGGACAGAATTTGAGAGTCATCGGACATCATAACGCCAATTTTTATGTCGTTTTTGCTAATGTGAGTTGAGAAAATTTTATTTCTAAAAAATGGAAAAAATGATAGAAACTGGTTGGAAATCTAGGAAAATAATAAAAAAAATAAGCGGCTTTTGAAAAAAAGCAAGAATTATTTGCCACATTCCGTCGATATCGTGAAAATGGCATCGAATCATCAACTTTTGACATCAAAATCACGAGAAATTGATGAGAAACGCCTGAAAATCAGGTTTCTAGAGGTTTATGAGCCCATAAGTATATAATCGAGTTAAAAATGGATTTCCGGTTATCGAAATTGACTGAAATCTAGATCATCATAGTGATAATTGAATAGAAACCTCTGGAAAAATTACTTTGCTCTGTGCCAAGAAACGGTGATTTTGTTTTCTTTTTTTCTTTGCTTTCACATTGCTTTTAGATCGGTAGACCTTTCTAATTATAGATATTTTCCAATTAAGCGATAAAAAACCCCTGCAGTGTTCCAAAAAATGTCTACCTTCTCTTTTAAAACAGGGTTTTATTGGGTGACATTTTGTGGGCGGAGTTTTAAAGGCGCATTTCCAATATTTGACATTTTTGCTACTGGAAAACTATCTTGGCTTTGTGTCGCCTGACCAAAATGTTTAAAAAATGACATGCTGGAAATTTCGAAAATCTTTTGTTAAACATTTTTCAACTCGCTCACTTTTTTATGAGTTTACTGTGGAAATTGGGGAAGTATGTGTAGCGCGGGTTGGCTATCGAATGAACTAAAACTCATTTCAATCGGTGGAAAATTGAGAATGTAGGTCAAAAATTCATAACCAAAAATGGTTAGACGTCAGTTTCTCCCAAAATAACGTTCTGACCTCCGGGTCAAAACTGCTCCCCTCTTTCTCCAAAAAAAAAACGTTTCCTGCAGTTTTCATTTTCAAAAAAATTACAAACTTGAAATTAGCCTGGACGACCTGAACGAGCGGGGCAAAGCTAGTTTTAATCAGGAATAATTTTCCGGTTTCAATCGAAGACATTCACTATTTTGGCCAGGATGTGCTCATTGAAGCTACAGATTGAAAATGACTTTTAAAAATCAAAGAAAAAAATGGAAGCAGTAGATTTTGCCTGTTTTTTCTTGTTTTTTTTAAAAAGTCATTTTTTTTGTCACAAAAACCTTCTTAGTTGCGCTTTTTTTCTCCGATTTCCAACGAATTCCCATCTAAAATCGCTCATTCCTCTTCCAGAACGCTGGCTCCCAAACGTGTTTCCTGCTCGATGAATCCGAGTTGGGGACCACTGACACAATCAAATTCCAACGGGATGAGACGATTGGATTGAAGGGAATCGATATTGGAAGGATTGAATTGACGGCACTGGTTTCGGACAAACATGTACTCGGACAGACTGGAGGTGGAGCTGAAATTGCAGCGGAGATGAGCGGAAGTGGGCGGATGCCTTTCGCTGCTGCCACTGTTGGAATGGCGAAGAGAGCGTTGAGGTAATGAAGGGGTCTTATTCAGCCGATTTTTCTAAAAGATCATAAGAAAAACCAGGCTGTTTCTAGTCGAAAATCAGTCACTTTTGGAAGAAAATTATTTTTTTTCCATTTTTTCATCTCGAAATTAAGCCAGTTAGAGCTAAACGTGAATAATTTTTGGTCAGAAACATGCATTTTTTGATCGAAAATAGCCATTTAGAGGGTAACATCGGGTTTATGGGCCTTCCCACCAATTTTCAAAGTCCGGCCCGGCACGGAAAATTACCGCGAATTTTGAAAAATCAAAAAATATTCCCAAATGTAGTGCTCCAAGGTTATATTGAGCATAAAAACAATAGTTTTGGGTTTTTGAAGCATTATACGCTACTTTGATAGATTTTCAGTGAAAAATGATAAATTTTCTGAAAAGTGAAATTGAAAAAATTGAAAACTTTTTGAATCCGGGCCTCCGGCCCTAAAATTCACAAGTATGGATTTCAGACTTTTTTTTGGATCGTCTGGACTCTCTTTTGATCATTTTTAGCACATTCTCACCCTCATTTTTTTTCAGAGAGCTCTCCCTGTGGTGTAACCGTACTCCCAGTCGTCGTACCGATCGAAGTACCCTAGCTGATGACACTCGTTCCCAGAGAATCGTTACTGATTTGGCACTGAAAGTATATGCATTGGAGTCTTCTTTGTATTATTTATCCGGTCTAATTGACGAGGGACTATCCATTGTTGTCGATATTGAGAACTCTTTGATTTCAATGTTGACCAGGGATGTGTTACAGGTAAAAAGGGGCGGAGTCTAGAATGAGGGCATAATTTTGAAAATAATGATCTGCTGAACCGCATTTTCAAATTGACAGAAAACGAATTGGGTTCAGAATCAGAAAAAATAGGCGGAGCCTAATGTTCAAGTCCCTATTAGGAAAGAGGCGGAGATCAAATCCCGAAGTAAAGTAGAAACTGAAAAAAAGAGTTCTCAATGCACTCTTATGGAAAATATTTTCTTTTCGGCCTTAAAAACCACTAAAAATTTAATGGATAACCCCTATTTTTCAGTCGATAATCTCGTGTCAATTGGAACTAGTAGGCGTGGCCTCCTCGGACTCCGCCTTCCCGCATGAAAAGATCTTCCGGGACATCACCACACTCCTCGCCACCCTCGATGAATCTCCAGATATCGAACAAATTGGTCTCGCCACGATTGCCACGTGGGCCACGTCTACATCACATAAAAGGATCGTTTCGACGTTGAAACGATGGTTGAAACAGGAAAAGGAGGCGGATGAGATGAGGAATCCCGGATTGACACATTATATTGCCGAACATGCACATCCTTCACTTCAGGTTTGCTTTTTTGTTAGAGGGAAAATGGGAAATGGGCCGGTTTTGAGGCACAAAATCCTCAGGTTTTTGGATCAATTTTGGTGATTTTGGAGCCAGAAATGGGGTTTTTTATGCTCAAGTTTAGGGTTCCTTGGAGCAAATCAGCCAAAAGCATTTTCGATCCAAATTAAGCCTTTTGAGTAAAAAAAATCTGTTTCAGCTCAAATTTCATCTGTAATCTGATATCCGACGGCTCGCGACATTTCGAACCCGACATTTCGAACTACGACATTCAAA
>GL380535.1:3175-31570 GCA_000143925.2 Caenorhabditis brenneri
CTTATCCAGATAATCAAGAAAAGACACAGCTTCGCAGTTTCATGGTTACTCCATTACATAAGTAAGCTTACCGAACAAATCGATGTGTATAATTGTGGGATTACAGTGCTGAGCATGAGCTTTTCATCCGGCTAAAGTCACAATTGGCGAACCGTTGGTTGGATAATACGTTCACGGAACAGGTAAACAATAATGAAGCAGATGGGAAACTAAGCGGATAGATGTGAGATAATTGAGAGGGCAGGTGGCTTGTCTTACGTCTCTTTTGACTTGAACTCAATTTTTAGAACAATGCTCACTACTTCTGATTGAAAAGCTTGACATGAATTTTATGAAACTAATAAACTCAAGCGTTTTCAGCTCTTCAACCATCTAGCGAAAGTTTTATCTGACAACTTCCGTCTCCCACTGCCATTCATTCATAACTCTTCAATATCCGATATCGTCTTTCTTGCAAATGCAGATCATTTTACGATACTTTCAAATTTTGATTTTCACTTGAATGATACTCAATTATGATTTCCAATTAATAGAACAAAATAAATCTAAATTCGGGTCTTTATTTCTAGAAGTACACAATTATGATCCAGATTGTTCAGAGTCATTAGGCTTGTAACGCTCCATTTCAGCACGAAGATTCCTCTCATGCATCACCAGATTCTGAAATTATGGTATCATGAAATATTTTAATATTCAAACATCTAATTACCGAATATTGCATTTCGCCCTTCTTCACTCTCTCACTCAATTCATTAACCAATTGTGCTTGTCTGTCCAATTCAACCTCGATAGATTTAATCTGATTGACAACTGCAACCATCTCACTCGTTTTTGTATTCTTTTCAGCAATTGCTTTCTTCACTTTCAATGCGAGATCATTTATATTATCAGCAAACTTTCCATGATCGATTGAGGTAGCTGTTTTAGACCAACTTGGGACAGAAGGAGTCACCAATGATTCATTTGAGTCCGAAGGACCTGGAGCGTTGGCACCACTGGAATCTACTGGAGCAAGATGAGCAGAAGGACTTTTTGATTGGCTTTTTGTTAGGGATTGGCCAGGTCTCCTGAAATAATAAACTATTGGAACACAAAAACTGTGCCGAAACTAACATAGTCTTCACTCGAGTATTTGTCAGAATACCAAGAACATTCGGCTGTTTCCAAATCAGTTTTCGGTCGGCAAAGTCTCCAGGAGCAGGTTTCGCTTGTACAATAAATTGATGATTTGATTGATACTTGCTCCCATCGATCATTGAAATTTGGATCATTGACTTCTCACCAATACTCAGAAATCCTTTATTCGGACACACAGTGTATCGGGTTGGACCATTTGTTTGGATTCGAAATGCAATTCGACAAGGATAGATGTTCCTAAAAACAGTTCGAATAATGGTTATGTAGATATAGATTGGTTTCTAAATGCTATGATTGTTTCCGGAGAAATCTCAGACAAGTCAAGAATTTTACTTACTTCAACTCGAGAGTTTTATCAATTTGTCCGGAACTTGGCTCGATTATTATGTTCAATGGATTAACCTGGAATCGTTTGTAATGGTAATCTTTTTTTAGTTCTCATGAAGCCATACAGTAATCAATCTTGGAACGACTGGTTTTGCCTGTGCACTTGGATCCTTGAGAATACAATCCATTGACTGTTTCGTCTCCATTTTGTTTCGTTTTTTTATTGTGAGAATGGATTTGATAATAAATCTAGAATTCTTCATTTTGAATGAAAGTGTTTTTGATGGCGGGGGGCAGTAGGACAGGGAAGTAGGACATTCTGAGGCCGTATTCATGAACGTTTTCCTCAGGTCAGAGGTCAAGAATAACCGTGAAAAAAATGTACTGGAAATCTTTCCAAAGTATTATTAAAGTTTTTCACGCATTTTCTCTTGGGACAAGAAAAGAATAGAAATATTTTCCGAGTCCGAACGAGAGGAAAAGAAAACGGTTTTCTTTTTGTCGAGCACGGTCTCCCAGAATGGAAATAAGAACGCAATGAGTTGGAATGTCAAAAAATTCTAAATTTTCAACGTGTTCAATTTTTTAACTGAAAATGAGGTTGAATTGATTTCAAGCCTCCTGGAAGCTGAAATTTGAAAATCTGCCAAACGCGAAATGTTCACAGCCCCTACAGGACCAATTTCTGCTTTTTCCCGTCTTTTTGCGTTTTTTATGAGCTGAGTTATCATTGTTCGAAAATATCAACTGAAAATCTCCTTTTTTTCCTATGATCTCAATTTTTCAGATCACTAATAATTAACTCAAATAAGTGGCAAACGCGTTCTGTAGTATTTCTTTCTGGCTACATTTTGAGTGGTTTCTTGACCTATTTCGTGCTAATCTGACCGAGTTATCATCGTTTTCGTATCCTATGTTTTCCGATTTTCAAGCTTTTTTGTGATAACTCGGTCAGAATCACACGAAATCACTCGAATGACCACTCAAAATAAAGCCAAACAGTAACCTTACAAAACGGGCCTAACACTTTTTTGGTCTGAAGTATCGTGAAATCATTTCAACCTTATTTTCAATCAACAATTGAACACGCGAAAAATGAATATTATTTTTTGACGTTTTAGCGATTCCAACTCATCGCGTTCTTATTTCCATCCTGGGAGACCGTGTCGAGCCATATGTTTTCTCTCCATTTTCTCTCCATTTTGTTTCGTTTTTTTATTGTGAGAATGGATTTGATAATAAATCTAGAATTCTTCATTTTGAATGAAAGTGTTTTTCATGAATAGGGCAGTAGGACATTCTGAAATGAAACAGTTTCCAAATGGAAAAGATAGAAAGAATTGGAAAAATAAAGAATTTGTTGTTGGACCTGTATCGTTGAAATGAGAGAGAGAGTGGGAGAAAAGAGAACAAGGAGATAACACAGTTGGAGGGGAGTGACGTGGGCAAAAAGAGGATGGGAATTCAATTCGAAAAAGGAGTGTATAAATAGAAAAGTTAAAGCATTTTCAGGAATTATTTCTGATTGAAGGGTTGATCAATACTATGACGCTTCATATGAAGACTTAAATGATCGGAACGGGCAAATGTACGATCACAGATACTGCAACGGAATGGTTTGTCTCCAGTATGTTTTCGCATATGTCTGAAACAATAAAAAAGTTAAAATTAGGATGGAAGCAGGATAATATATTACCTAGTGAGTTCATCACTTCTTGCGAACTTCCAAGAACAGTTTTGCCATTTACAAACAAACGGTTTCTCACCAGAATGAGTTCTTTCATGAGCTTTCAGATGAGATGATTTTGAATATCTGAAAGTATCGAAAATCAATAATCAATGTCTTCATCTACAGTAATCCTCACTTTTTGAAACATCCGGGATACGTGCATGCGTGCACAACAAACTTTTTATCATTTGGGTTCTTTGAACGTAATTTGCGCGCTGGCGGTGGTGATCGCTCGCTTGATGTAGTGTCATCGGAAGAGGGCGATGAGCGAGTTGAATCGAGTTCGTAGTGCGAGTGCGGTAGTCTGTAATCGAATTCATTGATGATCAGAGATGATTAAAAAAAAGCGTGATGACAAGAAGCAAAAAGGCTGTTGTTTGTTGCGCAGGGGGTGATAAATAATGCAACATGAAGTGTGACCCTGAGATGATGGTAGATGTACGAATTCTTTATTGATAACATTCTGGACTGGGAGGTATTAGAGTACTCATTGTTGTTTTTTTCTTCGGTTTTTTCTGTTTTTTCGCAACCGGAAGTTTTCAACAGAAAACGTGAGAAACGCAGCACTCGCGCCAAAATATGTCGACGACTTGATTGATTATCTGTGATTGTATTCTTTCGGAGGGGAACAGCAACAAGCGGGGCCCCCGCTAAGCTGATCGTTGACCGTGTCGCCACACTCCGATCGAAAAGAAGTATTATGTCAACAAACATGGAAACTGTTAGCAGGCTGCTGCGGCGGGGGTGGCAGAAATAGACTCTAAGAGTGTCGAGTGACTAATCTAGGTAAAATAACTGGATTTTCATTTTCTTTAGTCAAAAATTAGATGTTTGAGCAATTTGTAATTTTCCTTTGCTCAACGAATGACGTGGCAGTAGCCCCCTCGATTTCACTACAGTCTCTTGAGAAATTGCCTAATTTCAATTCAATTCCTTCTTGTTGCTTGTTTAACTAGATGCGGTAATTTGGCGGAAAATGAAAGAAAGTGGCACTAGACCACCTACTGTGAGCTTGTGACGCCGCCCGCGCATCCATTCAATTCTGAATACACACTGATTTGCATGACAAGGTAAACTTTTTAGAAGTTTTGCCAAAGCCACTCTTTTCATATTGCCGCCAGGTCGCAAGATTCAATAAAAACCGTTTCTAAATTGCTTCTTTTGATTTATATGGTTGTAAACAGCTAATCGGTTTGGAATGCCGCGATGCATATTCTCTTTGCCTTCCCGGTTTTTTTCTTCTTTGCGCATTTTATCAAAACGGATATATCCGGTGGGCAAGTTATGATAGAAACACATTTCCTTTTTAGATTATCACAATAGTTTTTCTAATGGAAGAGAAACAAGAATACGGTAGCAAGAGGAATTTCAGAGAAAGAAAATGAAAACTCACGGATGCATTTCCGTTTTAATGAGCGGTAGTTTCGATGCAATTGGACCAAGAGTTTCAGGACTCGATGGAGGAGTTTCGATTTTATGCGTTGGAGGACTCATCTGATGGAAAGTCACGGGCACATGTGGAGTTGCCACCTCAGTGTAATACGGTGGATTTCCATAAGAAGTAGTTGCCACGTCATAACAAGAAGTCATTGGTGGAGGATAATAGATCTCTTGATATGTATAACTTGGTGGTGGATGTGGTGGACTGTAGTTTGGAACTTGTGGAACTTGTTGAACTGATGGTGGAGGTGGTGGAGGAGGTTGAGGAGTGAATGAAGTTTGGAAGTGTGGAACTGGTGGAAGATGCAAACTCGGTGGCTCACGAACTGGAATTGGTGCATGATGTAATCGAGTTTTCGTTGTTCCTGCTGAGTTTATAATTGGAGTCACAAGTGGAGAGCATATGAATCGTCGTTCTTGAACTGAAATATTTCTTCAATAGGAAACAAGTTCCATTGTTTTCTCTGAAAATTACCTTCGAATCTTGGAGCAATTTTACTGCTCGAATCTCTTTCAATGAACTCATATACATCTGCCCAGGCCTGAAAATATGAAAGTTTTGTGCTTTCTAGGATAGTATGATCAAAACATGGAAATGAATTCAAAAATCAACGGACTCCTATTCTACATTTCATGAAGAGTTTTTGGTTCTTGAAAGGTTTTAATTATTGTTTGTACCACAGTTCAATGATGTCATTCTCAAGAATTTCCTCTTTTGAAACATAAAAAAAACCGTAAATTCAAAGGAATCTTAAAAATTCCAAATGCACTCAAATAATTATTTTCCATCCTTCACCTTCTCTCTAATTCTATATTTTTCTTCCAATTTATTCCAAAAAAAACCAGTGCCATTAATTAATACACAATCTTTTCGCTCTCTTTCGGTATCCATTCTCTTTCATCAAGACCATCCGAATGCCTGGCACTCTCTGGATTTCGCGCACTATCTCATCATGATTATCACCATTGATTAGCCGTCTTTTCGTCGGGGGGCCACGGTTGAAAAACCCCCCTCTTTTTGCCTCCACACCAACAAAAATGGAAGCAGACGCAACATACAAAGTGATTTCTCGATGATGACGATGAGGAAAAAGTCTTCGGATGGATGGAGAAGAAATAAAAAAGAGACAGAGAGGAATAAGAAAAGAAGGGACTGTTCTGAATAGGACCTCGAACAGTGACTCACTGACTTCTATTGTACGTAATTTATATGCGTGTAAGGGTATACCCATGGGGCTAAAAAAGAAAACAATATTTGTCTCCCAGTACTTTCGTAATAAATTGTTGTACGTCTAAAGCGGAAATGATGATGATGATGATGACGATGATGCATTCTATTGAAACTCTAAATTCCCGAAAAAAGCATCAAATGTGCAAGATTCGAAAACTGATTAGGGAAGTGTTGCAATCGAATGAAATTGACGGAAAAAAAAGATTAGAAAATTGATTTTACCGAGTAAATTGAGAGCGAGAAGAAGGTTGTTTGAATATTTTTGAAAGATTTAAAAATAATTTCAAAAGGTTATGAAATTCAATTGATCAAAACTTTCAAAAACCTATAGGTATAGATTGAGAAATTCAAGTAAAAACAGGAACGGAGCAAAACAAGTTTACAGAAAACTAAACAAAAACTCACTTCTTCATCAGGAGTGGGTCGTGGTGGATCCATAGCTTTAATCATTTTTGAATGCAATCTGAATCGAGTCAATGACAGATAACTGTCCAATCCAGAATGTCAGCTGCAAATTTAAACAGTGCATTGACAAAACGAAATAGTGTTGAGAAAGGAAAAGGAAAAGCAAGAAAAACTGTGTTTGTGTATGTTTACTCTATTTGAAAAGAAAAGAACAGCAAAGAGAAGAGGAGAATGGAGAGGCTAGGAGGTGAAAGAGTTCTTCAGAGTACTGCACTTTTATAAAATCATGATCCGGAAGGTCCGATCATCATCTTTAGAATACTTTGGAGGCGTGCGGAGACGTGGGAAGACTGCAGCCTCTACGAAGACCGACTGCAACCCAATCGCTGATCGGACTCCGCCCACTTTTTCTGGGGGCAGTCGTTGAGGGAAGTGAAGGAGAACGAGGAGAGAAAATGGTTTATGATCGTCTGTTTTGGGTCTTTTTTCATTTTTAATGATTTTTAAAGATTGGGAAAAGGGCAAAAAGATGTATACAGCTGATAACCGATAAGGGACTGACCGACAAAAGCGTGGTGAATCTGATCTGGAAAACAAAAAGTGATTCATTCTAAACATAAGCTTCACAGTTTCCATAGATAGATATATCTTTTTGGGATTGTCATGCAAAAGCTTCACAAAAAGAAGATTCGTGTCTGTCTATCTACAGTAAGACGAAAGAAAAGAAAAAAGACCGAAACGATAAATCTCGCATTAGGTGATATATTATCACAACCTATCGGGAAAGACTTAACGACGACGTTTTTGGCTAAATGTTCTCGATCGAAACAATGACCTATTGATGAGTGTTATTAGAGATGGAAGCTATTGGAAAATGGTAAAATTTACGATGTACTGAACGAATTCTTAGATTTCAGAGGTGTTCATTCTTTCTATCGCTAAAAATGTAGCATTGAAAGGTTTTTCTTATTCTGCTTATGGAAAAATTAATGTTTGGATAGGATCGATTGTTGAAAAGACTTGTCAGTAATGAGTTGTACTCTGACCACGTGTGTTTTCCTCTGTGCTAAATAAAAACGGTTTTTGACCATTATCTTCATGTAAAAGAGCGCTAAAATCACTTCGAATCAGTCAAGTGATTACCTCAAAAAAAGATTTCGCTTTCCGATGCCGCCATCAGTTGCGATGCCAATGAATTAGTGGCAGAATCGGTTCAAAATAGAAACAAAGCGAGCGAGACCACCATCGTTTTTCTCTGAATGAAAACGACAAAAAAAGTGATTGGGAGAGGGGTGAGAGGAAGAAGTCATGTTCAATTATATCATATAATCAATTACGACTTCTTCTTCTTCTTTTCATATGGCTTCGTCTCTTTTCTACGTCCACTCGACCTGCGAATCATTGCTGAATTTTTGGACACACACATACAAAAAAACAAGAATCCGTTGGCATGAGGGTATTCAAAGAATGACACTGCCAACTTTTTTTTTTCAAAGTCAATCTACTTCTCAGAATTAGGCGCCGCTCCATTGCTGATTATGCCATTACAACCACAAAAAACGAGACAACAACAATGAGTGCTTTCTACTGATCACAGGTCAATTTTTACAACATTTTAGCCCTACAGTAATCCGTTTGATTCTTTGAATATTCCAAAGAGAAGAGGATTGGGAGAAAAAGCTTCAATTTTAAATATCATTCCGAATATGTCTTAGAGAGAAATAGAAACTCGTGCGTAACTAAAATCAGATTATAAGTCATAACTGATAAGTGTGACACTTTTAAATGAATGTTCGGAAGTAGCATCATTGCTCTCTATTGATATTTTATATGATCTTACGGCAACGCCTATTATTCGGGATTCTTGACTGATAAGACCTTTTATGGCCACTGGACATTTCCCGGAATCAGTTTTTTAAAGGCTGCCAGTAGAGCGTATTTGCCCGAAACTATATGAAATAGTAGAGATAAAAACAAACAAAATGATTGACATTGATGAAGTGTTACTGTTCAAGAAGATAGGGAAAGTGCAAGAATCACGCGCGACCCCACCCAAAAACAATTGAATGAATCATGAAAACGGATAGGGATAAGAGAAGAAACACAGATGATGTCGACCGATCTCTGGGAGGTACATCTACCAAAAATAGGAAAGAGAGTGACGAATAGACGGAGGAGGAGATGAAGAAACTGGTAGATAATTAAAATGGAATTCACTAAAAAATTCCGGGTTGACTTGCAAAAAGAGACTCATCGCATTGGAATGACCATATATAGAAATATATACAAAAAGCAACTCAAAATGGCTCGTCGTTTTGCATCTTCACGCAAGCCCCCCTCTCATTGTCTTATCACTTGTTATCGGTTTAGTTAGACTCGGGGCGCGCTTTCTCGATGTGCCTGCACGTTGAGAGAGAGGCGCTTTTCCAAAATGGTCACTTTCTTCGTTGCTTTTATCAGCATTCAACGTCTAGATTTCCTCTTTTTGACATACTGTCTCACCTCGATTCGTTTACGTAAAGAGGAAATCAGAGAGCGAGATGATGTCAATTTGAGCTGAAATCGAGATGTTGGCGTGGGAGGATTCAAAGATGACGGAATGCGGAAAGAAACCAAATCAAGACCTGGAGAGTTGGAAATGAGTTTGAATCATGGGGATCTTGGGGTTTTAAGATGTTCATAAAGACATTTGTTTTAGTTGTATCAGTGCTCGAAATCATTCAGTCTCAGGTCACAAGTTATTTGATTAGAAGCGGTAGAGATCCCAATAGTACCGTTTCTGACTTTTGGAACATTTATAACAAAACTTCAAAGCTCGGAAAGCTCTACCAGAAGCTAGGTCAGTTCAGTTTCACAGTTAGTTGATGTTTTCAGCAGCTCCCTCAAAAATCCCTTCATTTCCTGTTCATTTTTATTACATTGCTACAGTAATGTTCATCCCTAGAACCAGACTAAATACGTTTTTGAACGATTCCAGTCAAATCTTCAAGCACTTCCAGCTGAATAAACTTCTTATACCATATGCCAACAGAATCAGACCTGACTAATCTGTCAATGACCTAATTAGCAAAAAACTTGAAGGAAGGAAGGAATCGGAAGGAATTCTCTATTTTCCGGCGTGTTCTAGCAGAAAATTAGATTTGTGTTTGAGATGTAGAAAGTTGTCAAGACAAAGTGCTAGACTGTAATAGAAAGGAAATTACTCTCGAGAAAGTGTTCGAGAAGGTTACGGTAACTTATACTAAACAAACAACGCCATTCGAAAAATGAACGGTCGTTTTCTCCAATTTTTCCCCCGATTTCTCGACGATTGAAACTTTCAATTTCTTCTTCTTCTGCGCATTTCATTTCTTTTTTTTTATCAATACGCTCCGATTCAGTTTACATGCACATCGTCTCCGACACACACACTCACACACTTCTACCTCATTTCACACGTTTACATTTATTTACATTCAAATGTACATATGTTTCGATTTCTTTCCCTTTTCACCAATCAACCAAAAAAACTACGGACGTTTTCTGTGGACAACAATGAAAAGTGAACGGTGACAGAAAAAATGAACGGGAAAAAGGAAAAGAGCGAATGAAATGCAATCAGTGAAACGTGTTCTAATCCCTACAATTACCTGTAGATTGTTATACGTGAGTGTATCTATCAATAGGTTTTAGAAGAAAACGGACAGGGGGACGCCGCGCCGCCCGCTGCCGGGATGTTGTAGGACTAACCAAACAATTAGTCAGGTGAGTGACAAATATTAGCCGCCTTCGTAGGAGTTAAAGGGTGCCCACGCGAAGGGATAAGTCATCGAATAGCCTTCAAATGGAAATGAAGACGTCGATTGGGGAAGCGGTAAAGAAGAATGAAGAAGTTTCAAACGTGAGCAGGATCTGCAGGAGGAACAAGAAGGATGTTGATTTAGAGATGGAATGTAACAAAGAGAGAGAGTGGCTCTTGAGTTATCAGTCTGCCAACGGAAGAAATTGTGTTTATGAAGATTTTGAAGTGAGAATCAGTATTTAGCAAAAGTTAAAAAACTGTCTCCATTGATAAGAATTTTACATATTACTTGCTTACAAATGCACAGTGACGAAACAGTATCAAGAATTGAAAGCAGTAAAAAAACGAGTGAGAGGAACTGAAAAAGTAATAAAACTGACTAATCAGTTGGAATTCAAAATGAAGATATCTTGAAATCGCAAAGTGATTGCTCACGAACGTCAAACTTATGATAAGAAGTGACCCACTCTGATACTTCCTTCCTTTTCAGAACAGGATTCTGATTATATTTCAGAAATCTAAAAAGAGCGGGTCTTTCAGACATGTGATAGTTTCCAAATGAAACTCTTAAAGTGCATGTCAATACCAGACTGACTTAAATTCTTAATTTGTTGGTCTCTTCAAAGTGTACGATCCGATATGATTGTTAAAATTGAAATGAAACCTGAACTTTTTATCACTTCCTTCCACTCTTCTTCTTCTTCTTGTTCTTTTCCCTTTTTTCAGATGCCGACACTACAAGCAAGTTGTATTTGTGCATGATCATCACACATTCAACATAGACGTTTGTAAAATGGCAGACTGATAAAAATGGAATATTGCGTAGTTATCGATTAAACTGAAACAGAGCCGACGGCAAGTAAAAAGGAAAAAGATACCGAAAACGACCAGAATTTTGTCAAGGAGAATGCATCTGCAGATAACAAACTATCACCTACCGTAAATTCTCCAATTGAGGTGCATGCAACTCTATTTTTCAAAGGCCCCTTGAGAGTGCACCACTATTGGAGGGGCAATTCAATTGGAGGGTGCAACTCTATTTTTCGAGAGGATAATTTCTCACACTTTGTCATACTGAAAAAGACAGATTGGCAAGAATGAAATCCTCTTTTTTGACCTGAAATTGCGGATTTTCCACTATTTCTTGTTCTGCGCTAAGAGCTTCAATAAAATTCAGTAATGAAGTACATTAATTGTTTTTTCTCTCAATCATTATAGTTGTAAATTTGTCCAAAAACGAAGACATTATTGAATTTTGAAAAACAGCGAAAAATGGTTGGAGGGCACCACAATTGGAGGCGCACCTCAATTAGAGGGTGCAACTCTATTTTTCCAAGGCACCAGCGGAGTGCACTACTATTGAAGGGGCACTTCAACTGGAGGGGCACCTCAATTAGAGAATTTACGGTATATTTTGTCTGATAAATAATACTACGGAGAGTTTAAGAATTAAAAGTTGCACCAAAGAGCAAAGCACGTAGCACTCGGAACTAACGTGGAAGTTTCCGAACAAAAAAAAATGAAGTTTCAATTTGTTGCCACGAATAGACTTTTTTGGAATCTTCGGATTCTGCAATCGAAAATAGCTAACAATCGAGATGGTCTTCAAATTTTAGACAATTCTGAAACGTGATACTAAACCAGATTGATGCGGAGTAAGTGCAGAACTCTCCAATAAGTGAGTAGATCTAAATGAAGTTTCTGAACAGTTAGGCCGTAAGGGTTCTTGCTAACTGGTCAGGAACCTACTATGAAGCGTGGCTTCTGAGACTCAATAAAAATACAAAAAAACATGCGGTTACTGTAGGATCGTACTTACTGATAAGAAATAAGTACTGAATGTATCAAATTCTATAACAACATCCCACAAGTTTTGGTTTCACTTTAGTTAGTGCATATGCACTAATCCTTATGAGTTTCCACATTCCGTTAGGAGAGGAAACCGGAAAGTTTTTCCAATAATCATCATTTTTACAGTTTCCTAATGAACTCATGTTTCATAACCTACAAATGTATTAGTAAGTATTAAAAAAAATGGCTAGTTGGGTTACGGTAGCACAGGTTTGGACCAATTATGATAGGCCGTTAGCAGGGAAAAAGGTATCACAACGCGGCAAAACATCTAACAGTAACAGGAGTACGGTATGCCAACGGATGGTCTCTCTCCATTTCTCCAAAAGCAACATTCAGTTGATTGTTGCGGGGCGAACCGCTCACCTCGGAATCTGGCGAGTAATGTGATTCAATGGCTGAAATAGTGAAGCGAGACGAGGTGACACAGAGTATGTGTTCGTGTTTAGAATGAAGAAGGAATAGTGGCTGGAATGAATGGGGACGACGAGATTCTGATTGAATATTACAACGTCAAAAACTATTCATTTTTCTTTTTCTTTTCCAAGAAAAGACGAGCCAATTAGGGCAAATAGTTTCTCATTTATCATTATTAAACGGCACTACGTGCCGATACAAAACGTCATGAGATCATCACATTCAGAAGAGACATCATTAGGTGATAATTATAGGAAACTGTTTAGGAAGACACCTTTTTGAAAAAGAGAAACTTAGAATGATCGAAAGAATATGATCTGAATAATATCTGGTGATTACGACATAATGTTTCTGGGAATATCGAATAAAACATGTATGATGCTCTATTACGAAATGGTTGATTATCATCTACAGTATTCTCACAATAGTCCATTTCTCCTCAATCTAATCGTACTTTTTCCTTCAACACTTTTTGTCAAAGCGCATGCCGTCTCGAACAGATAAACGCAACACTCACAAAGTGCCGCTTCTTTTCGAAAAAATGCGCGAACGTCTCCGGCGATTAATCATTGCTGAATAAACTTTGTTTGTCGTACGGACACACTTTACGGCGGCGGTAGATCATATCCTAAAAGGTGAAGAAATTGCGAATTTTGATTGGGAACACGAGTTCCTTGTTTTCTGAACTGTGAAAATATGACTGACACAAAACAAGGAAGAGGTTAGGGAATGATGAACAAGTCTCTCCTCTTTGGATCCTATGGAAGTATTATGGGAAATTCTGAACAGTAAAAAAAACAGTAGCAAATCTTTGAAATCTGAATATTTATTTACTTCATATGCGTGTTCTACAGTACCTAATTCTTCCTTTTTTCCGCGAAACTATCTTGACTTTTCCAAACCAGTTGTCTACAGTAACCACGTTCTTCTTCTTCCTCTATCTCTTCAATTCCAATAGTTTCAATCATTTTGCTCATTGATCGTCTCTCATTTGAATTGATATCCTGTTCATTCAATTCAGATTCAAAATCTCATTAATCTCATGTCCGGATGATGTGGCAGATAAGCGAGGAAATGTTTCAATTGCGCAAGGACAAATCAACGATAAACTCTTATGTGTGAGTGTGAGAATTGAAGGAAGAATTGGTTTAACAATCGCAGAAATTCACACTTACTGGCTATTAATTACCTGTCAAAAGTGTCTACTGTCTAACCTTTTCTTATACTTTCTCGTAAATAAACCGTTTAGGATTTGAAACATTTATTCACACTCCTAAAACTATCAATTCGACATTCAAAGAAATAAAGATGTCCAACTTAGGGGACCAGGGACAAAACAGTTTGTTGGATGAGATACGAATTGTTATCAACAGATTTTCCAAAGTAGACTTTATTCCCAATCCAAGAACAAATCCTATCTTCGAAGAGATGACAAACACCTGATTTTCGCACCCTAATTCTGGGATATGAAAACATTTCAACAACTTTCCAGATGTTTCGAATATTCTGCATTCCTGGAGAGAACCTCCAAAAAAGAATCATCATAGAAACAGGTGTTACATGATTTATTGTTCTCTAGGACACCAGTCTCTGCAGAAGAACTGTGGTCTATTCGGTCGAATGCCCACAACCGACTCATTCTATATTTGCTTTACAATAAATCAATTTGCTTCATTCGATTCTTAATAATGTTTTTTTCTAAAGTCTACAGTTCGATCTCTTGAGATCGAACGGAATTCAATAAACGAAAGTATCGAAACCATGTTTCCCAGAGGCAAAAACTTGGATTCATTATAAATCAATTTTTTATCGAAACTTGCTAGCGTTTCCCCTATATTGCAGACCACGTTCTCGATTGTTATATCAATATGTATGTTCAACATTTTCTTATCTCGCAACCTTCTCAAAGAATACAAAGTGCTCTTCCTATAGAATTATCTGTGTTTACTTGTACAATATATTTAGAAAACAGCATTTTTGTTTTCTAGTTTTCGACCTGTTTATATTTCACCAGACAGATGTCATATTGTTTCTCTACTATATGTTTTGCAAGGTAGAAACCATCTTTCTCCAGCTGCTCGAGCTCGAGAAAATTGTACAAATTTTCCTGTTTGTCTGCCAACACCGTGACGCCAAGTCGCGTATATTGTCGTCATATTTATTTTCACGTGCTGTGTTCGGTTCGATTCAGGTTTTTATTTGTCGTCAAGCTGCCTCTTTTCACATGACTCATACTGAAATGATGAAAATAGACTCTTTGTTCTCTCGGAAATACATTGAGCAACAGCCAGTGTCCGAAATTCCATGTTTGTTGTCCGTTGAAAAATTCTGAGCTCTTTATGTCGTTCTCAAAATCTTACTGTACTTGTGAAACTATTGCTGGATTTCTATCATTTCTCAAATATCCGACTCGAAAAGTTTCTTATAAATACGAAACAATGTTTCAGACACACAATGGCGGAATTGGTCCGCCCGAAGAAGCCGAGGCATAGAGAACGACCTCAGAGTGAACATGCACCTACTATTCCAGATAGGCCAGTGATGGTGAATGGAATGAGAATGCCTGCGGTTAGAAATGAAAAAAAAACTATTCATGAAAAAATGTATACAGGCACCATCACACACTATCGAACAAAGGGAACGATCGGCTTCTCCAGAACCAGAAGAACAGTTAGTTTATTGTCTTACTGTTCATAAAACTTCAAGTTCTATTTAATAGGTTGCTGAGTGAGGCTGATGATCAAAGGCAAATCGAGTCAGATAGTGAAAGTGCAAATGTAAGAAGTAGTCCAGTCCGGCCAGCTCCACCACCCCCTGTAAGTTTTCGTATTCTATTTCATTTATTCACCTCTCTAATTCGGGATAAAAACGCGGTTTTTGCATATGAAGTTCCTGTTCAATTTTTAAATAAAATTATTTTGCAGAGGACATCGCAAGAAAGAGATGCACCTCCAATACCTCCTCGGAATCTGGTATTTCCCAGAAGTACAAGTATGGTTGCCGAATCAACTCGAGAACCAGCTCCAGTAGTTGCACCGAAGAGGAGTGTTGCAGTGGCACCGTACCCGACAGTTCCAGAACTCGCTGAACTTCCCTCTTATACAGCTGCTCTTCAACATTCACATGTATACCCATCTGTAAATGGCGGACAATTGCAACATTCACATTCAGCGACTGCTCTACCTGTTAGTTTCTCTCATTAACTTGTCAGTATAAGTGACACACTATTAAATTTTAGGAAAAAACGAGGTTCTCTGCACCAGTAGAACGGGAACGTGTTAGGGAAGGTGAAGCCCCTCCAATGTATCCATCAATAGATACGTTTGAAAGGAATGAGCATGGATTGATGACAGAAGACAATTTAGTCACATTCTATCATAACCCTTTATACGAACAAGCGGATGTATTTGTGGATCAATTCATAAAAACTGAAGAAGTTCCAACTCAATCCGGTACTTTATTCCCTCTGCTTGCACGTCTTAAATCAGTTTGTGATTCGATGACCATTAGTGAAGTAAAAGGAAAAGAGAACACAGAAGAGTTACAAAAATGTCTACGAGAATGTTGGGTTCAACAAGCGATGTCCGTGGAAGCAAAGGGAAAGTGTGGAGATAATAATGATGGAACAGGAAGAGCCTCATATTTTTCTTATGAATTACAACAAGCGGTGTTAGATCAAATGAAGAGACTGCTCGCTACAAATCGAACAAACTTGATGGATCATACACTTTGTGAAGAGACATCATTCCGATCTTTAGCTCTACAAATTCAATGGCAAATTATAATTATTAATAATAATTTCATGGCTGAAAATGGGTTAACAACAAACTGCCCGCCTAGTTGTAAGTTTTTTACGACTCAATTTTGTACGTGAAAATTTTAATTTCAGTGGTAGCAACTGGAGCAATGACACCTGGTAGAACTGCTTTACGGACCGCTCTTTCTGACATCTTCTATCACCTTCGATATCCACGTCTTTCAAAAAGATTCATAGATACACTTGTTGGCTGGATCAAAGAATTGGTGTGACCCCAGTTTCCTAGTTTCTTCAAAGTAATTGAGAAATTGCAGACTTGTATACTTAACATGCGGCAATCGTGTGATGATGGAATTTTCATTCTGTGTCATTTGCTACGGCTCCCATCTCCAATCGATCAATGGGCTGCCCCATTCATTCAAACATTCATTCAGTCCCAATCACCACCTCGTTTAAAACTTGATTACTGTATTGCACTACTTACTCATCTCCTGAACCCTATCAAGGCACGCGAATCGTTTCTTCGCCACGTCGCACAGTCTGAAAAAGAAGAATCTGCTTGGGAAATTCTGGCTGATGATGATGATGGAGAAGCGAATGAGTTCTCGTTCGTCACAATCAGCGAATCAGATCTGACTGCGTTTCTGGATCAGATTCCAATATCTGAAGTATATTCAATTGCTTATCTTGCATTCACTTCATATTCCGACAAAGGATCTCAGTTCACCGCAATGATTGCATTCCAACTATTGCTCATGAAAGTAAGATTTGGACATCTGATAATTCTGTTCATTATAATTTTTGACAGGTTCTAGACAACGGGTTAACATCCTACTCCCAACCCGGGTACAAAATGTTCTGCAAACAAATCGGAATCAGTCTGAAGTAAGGTGTTTTTATATCCAGATACGATTATTTAAAAAAAAATGAAATTTAGACACAGTGTGCGAGAATTGAGTACCAATTGGCGGTTGATTCGAGAACAGATTCGTCCAGGAGAGGAGGCTCACCTACAGAAAGAAGTTGATCGAATTGTTCTTCTTGCTCTCAACTATCTAATTCATAGAGACAGTGTTGGATTGTTCCAGTTCGTAGTATCACTACCGTATAATCTGGTTTCCGAAGAATGTAGAAGTCGATGTGAATACGCTCTTCGTTCGGATCAAAAAATGTCGATTCATGAAATATACGAAACTCCAATTTGTGAAGTTCGAGCAAAAATCAGCAACCGTTAGTTTTACTCTTAAAAAATAAAAATTAAAACACATTCAGTCGTTTTATTTCTTTCTTAATCGGGTTGCAATTAATCCTAAAAGTTAAAAAAAAAATAATTTTCTTTCAGTAAGCATTTCGAAAAGGGTAACAAGTCTTGGACCCCAGGATTCAGAGTTTCTCATCAACTCATTAGCTACAATTGGATCATTTTCGAATTCAGATGTTGCACAGCTCCTAAAAGAACTCATAGATGTAAGAACTTATTACCTTTCTTTCCAAAAGAACATATACTCATTCAGGTGTGCTTTTGTGATGAATCAACACGTGACGACTTCTACAAATGTGGCGGAGAAGCTATAGGGCAGATTCTCAGGAAACGGCCTGAGACGCTACATCAACTTTTGACCATTGTTGACCGTAATCTTCAGCATATGGACTCGTATGCTATCAACGTTTTGTCGTCGTCCCGTCTCTTCGAATGTCGCCTTACAGAGCCAATGATTAGTATAATTGGAAAATGGCTAATCAACAATCCACCAGAAAACGGAGCTAATAGATTGGCACGGCGCGTTCTTTCTGGTTTACATTGGGGATTAGCTGCTGATGGTCACAACTTGTGGATTGATGTAGACGTACATGCTATTGCTGCCGACACGATAGTCAAAGCACATTCAGTACACTGCTCTCGTTCCAACAGCATGATATCAAAATCAATTAGTAAAATATCAAAACTTGCTTCCAAAGTGGGTGATGCTGAGTCATTGTTCCAACAATTCTGCTGGGATCTACTTGTCAAATTGAAGCTACCCACAGTTCCAGTAGCATTGGTTCAGAACGATCTGACTGCACATTATGTCAAAATCGTTCAAAACTATGAAGATGATGTGGTCGTGTATCTAGAAAAAGCTGTACCACTTCTCTCTGATCTTGTAACATCAGGCAGTTCTGTAGCATCAGTAGTTCTTCTTTCCCGGTTGATTGCTCAACACTATCAAAGTGTGAATTTGATGGCAGCGGACAAAAAGTAAGTGAATTGTTTCAATTGTGTAGTTACTTTTTAAAAAGTTATTTTCAGCTTCATGTCAACATTCGAACGACTTCTACACATTGATCAACTTCCTTATGCAGTTCAATGGCTCAGTGGACCATCGTCTACACCAACTCCTATTGTCAGACTCATCTGTTCCGCCATATCATATTACTCTGCGAAACTGCCTCCTCGAGACTACCTTCGTGCTTGGATTACATTACTCTGCCTTGCAAGAACTGGCTGGAATGAAGATGCAGTCACCTACCAAATTGTTGGAACAATTGCAAGAATTGCTTTCATTAGTGACACACAGAAGCTCTTTGAAATCACTTCAATTATTTTTCAAGCATATCAAGTGAGTTTATTACTTGTTTTATCCTTTTTAATTTCGAAAGCTTTCAGCAACAATTGGCAGCTGAAAAGAATCAGTCGAAGGGTCTATTATCAATGTTTTCATCGGATAATACAGTATCCCCACTCATACCAGATGCAATGCTTTCCGTTTCTCCGTTTGCTTCATACATAATGCTAAGAGTTGAACAAAAATCATTCAATACATTTTATGGACATTTTTTCGAAACTCTTGCCAAAAAAGACAAATACAATTTGGATTATGCAGTGAAAAAAGCAGCTTCGAAATGTTCAATGACAGTTCCAGTTGAGAGGATCGCAGTTTTCCGATGGGCCAAGCTGATTTCTCTTTGCAAAGATAATGCCCTCCTTCCAATACTTCTACAGCAATTGGCTGGGTCTGCATACCGATTGAGAAAAGGAAATAATCTGAATTTATGCTATGCAAGACGTCTTATCGATGAACCACAAATGCAGGATACAATGTCTGAATGTCGGAAAGCGATTGAAGATTCTACAGTTGAAATGAAAGGATTGGGTAAAGCTGTCGTCGGATGGTTGTTTACAAAACATGAAGTGACCAGAACTGGGTTTGACTTTTCAATTTTCGACCTGGACTATCTTCTCCAACTGATTTTGGCCGGAGACAAAAATATGTGGCTAGATTTTGTGAATATGCCCCATTTCAACTCTGAAGAGTTTGCTGAGCGGAAGTTGTATTCCACTACGTGTCAACTGTTACCAAAAGATTCACCAACAATCCCTGATATTGGATCACCTCGATCTCGAGGGTCAGCGAAGCCATTCCCTGTTCTACCAGTGCATTCCGGTTTGCCACAAGCTCCTCAAATCAATCCTTCGACACTGTTCCAACAGCACACCATCCTTCAACTCACGGCACCTTTCATTGCAAGCATCAAGAACTTGGCGAAGTAAGTTTTCGTATTCATAACAGAAAGACATATTTATAATACATTTCAGACAGTACACCGAATGTGGAGATAGAATGACAATTGATGATGATGCATACTATCATCTAATCAGGGTACTCTATCAACCGACTCAACAAACCATCCCAGTCGAAATTCGTTGTTCTTACTGTTCCAAACCTAAGGCATGCACAATGACAGTGAAACCAAATGTTTTAAATCCAGAAACAGATATAAAAATGAGTCAGAACAGAAACAGACGAATCGAATTTTGGAACGAATTGAATGTTTCACTCATAGACAAAGCTGCAGTGGCAACAGCAAGTATTGAGCACCTTTCTAAACTAGTCGCGAAAATGGCTGGTACACTTCATCAAGGAACGCGGAATAATGTACAGATCACTGGGCATTCCCTTTTTTACCTCATAACATCATCTGTTGGTGAAAACGAATTGTTGTTCAGTGTTGCATCAGAGGCATATACACACTCTTTACGTTCTTTGGGAGAGGTAACCCTTTTTAATTACCATTCAGTTTCTTTTTTTTCTATTCTAGGAATTCGTCAAATTTCGACCAGAAGAGCAGATGGACGTCATGCAGCTGGCATTAGATGGATTCGTGCTTTCTGAGCCGCTAGTAGAGGTACCCGCTCCTCTCTTTTAATTAGACGTTTCCAATTAATGCCTCTCCTTTAACGGAATTAATGGGACATGCAGCATAAAACCAAGGTTTTGGTTCATTTGATTCTTTCAGGTCTTCACTCCGGAAGTTTTGAATTCGGACGACTTGTGTCGAGCATACAAAAAGTTATCTGACGCCGTTAGAATGCCAGAAAGAAGTAAAATGGCTCTACAACTGTTAGGTGAGCAATAATTTATTAAGACTATCAAACACAGAAGCAAAAACCCATAATTTACATAACCGTCATGTTCTAAAAACTGAAGATGCATCCTGCGCTCGCACTTCCAGATAATCTCTCTTCTTTATAATGTGTGTGGTACAAATGAGAATCCGGAAGTTTTTTTGAATCGCTAGTAACCTGAAAAACACTCGAGTGTTATGACTAAACTTGATTTTTTCTCACCTTAAAGCAGCAACTTCCCAGTATGTTATTCCACCGTTTATAAATACCATTATTGCTTTTCGAGTGCGATTATCTGGGCGGCGGTCAGCAGCGATATAGGTGTTTTCCTCTACCAATACTTTATCTTTGCCTTTAAATAGAATTAAATGATTTTAGAAATGTGCTTAAGAACTCACCCATAATTCGCTCATATTCGGATTGATTCCAACCATGGTCTATAGTATCTTCCACAATTTTACAAAGAAGTGGAGAAATTCGTGCTCCAAACACATAACTCATATCAGAAGGGTTAGACATATCCATTGGCTCATTTCCTTTCACAATTTTAAACTTTCGAGCCAGTGTGTCCCAAATTCTGGCACGCTCCGAAATTGTTTTATCTTGACCAATATGACGACGTGCATAAATTACACGAGAGTTTCGGAGATTTTGAAGCTCGAACATCTGTTCGTATCCGTACTTTTGAAGATACATTTCCACAAATTCGTTATATGTATCATCTGGTACACCGTCCAACTTTAATGATGCTAAAGACATCATTGATAGAACAATATCTCTGCATGATCGCATCGGAACTCTTTCGAATACAAAGTCAAAATAATCATCTTGCGTGGCTGTTCCCAAAAGCATTTCGTGTTCCAATTTGAACATTGTTCGATAGTCTTCCATCTTCACTTTATTCATCATCATCTCACAGGCATTGATGTGAAGTTCACAATGTTTGTGATCTTTTTTGAGTGCCCTCAAATCTTTTTCCACAAAGTTTCTGTAGTCGGCCACATCGTCAATCATAGCAGATTTTTCGATACTTTTTTGAATTGATTTTGCCTTGGCATGTAAAAATTCTAGAGCTGCAGTGACGTGTTTATTTCTGATTGATGCGAAAATGTCTTCGCAATTATCGAGCTTTACTGTATCTCCTCTATTTTGCTGTTGTGCTTCTTTATCATCTTCTGGGTTGATTTCAATCCAGTCAAAGTCAAGTGGTCCAACTGACACTTGTTGCCTCATATCTACTGGAAATGCCAGCTTGCCGCAGTCAATTGTGAAAAATTCATGGAGAAGACCTTCGTATGATGCTCCTGTGAGCAGCACGGGGACTGGATCCAGTTGTCGATCAAACAAAAACAAATGGCTGATAGGCTGATCCGGACGTGCTCGAAGTTCGTTACTGGAGCACAAAGTGTGAACCAAGTTCCATAAATTTTTCGGTTCGGTCCCTAGGCCATAGACCGTAGGTATCACTCCATATAGGTTTTGAAGGGCAACAAACATATTCGCCACCGAAAACAGATCTGGTTCGGATGATTCTACGTGTTGAAGTGAGAACAAATCGCTTTCGAGTGGCAACAGGCACATATTTAGACTAAGTTGAGTTATATTTCCTATGACTCCAGACTCTTCAAAGACTAGATCACATTCTTCTAGTTGCCTATTGCACCAAATCACACAAATTGATCTGTTGTCATTTGAATCTTCTACATATTCAACAATCTTCCGAGCGTTTTCTGAATTTGGGCGTAAGAAAAACACCCTTTGATCGATCTCTATGCTCCAAACCTGAACCATTAAAAACTTCACTTTTTTCAAAATCCTTTTTCACTCACTTGAGGTGACTTCTGCAAATCGAAATGCATTATCCGTTTCACACCATGACGCTTCATATCCGATGAAGTAGCAATCATATCGAGCGGTCTCAAAAGACATTTGTCAATGAAGAGCTCCTTGGTACCTGAAAACCTCCTTCGCTTATAAAAAATTACAGTATAGACTCACCTGGCAATGTTTCCAAATAATGTACGAACTCTCTTTGCATCAGCATCCGAAGAAGATGAAGAGTTTCATCTATCTCTAATTCGGCCGCACCCGGAGCCATTGTATTTTTCTAGATTCTTCCCCTATTTTTCATCTAAATCAATGAAACTCATTGAAATTTGTGAAAATAAAGCGTGGAAATTCTTCACGTTCCGCATCGGTATGTGAAATAAAATGCATGCAGACGCTGCGCCATATTTGACGAGCAAACAAAAACAGCATATAAGATGAAGAGACGCAGAACTTTTCAGGCCGACTTGGTATGCAACAAGCTGCTGCTGGCTTACCACCACATCAGTTCTCCGCACTCCTTCCAATTGCATTCGCTAATCTAGCTAGTCAACCGGACCCATCATCACCACTTCATGCTTTGTGTCTACAGGTTAGGTTTCAAAGGATTCACACCAAAAACAAATCAGATTTTCAGCATGTTTTGTTCTTCGTTTTCCATCATTTTCCTGATAATATTGTCAGTGGTCTTGAGTTGGCACTAGAAGGATGTAATACAAATTCAACTCCAGCTTCATTACTGGATTCTATTGTTGATAAATTGGAGGCAACAGAATACATGAAGAAGAAAAGTTCATTCGATTTGGGATCTGCCAAAGCTGATGAATGTGCAAGAGTACTGTCTAAACGACTGGATGAAGCAAGGACAAAACTACCAAATTTTTATGGGTATGTTTTGAACCATAGAAGAAAATTTTATTGTGTCATCTCAATATTCTAATAATTATTTTCAGGATATGGTCTCGTTATTTGGACTCTGTAACTCGTCTTGCTCAACTGTTTCTCTTCGTTCCTATTCGAGATGGATATGAACCAAATCAAGCAGTATCAGTTCTGCAAAGAGAGTGTTACGAATACTTTGCTCGAGTAGCAGCTGTGTTCTCACCGCTCATCGCTCCATACTCTCCCACGCATCCACCATTCTCACCTTCTCATGAAGCATCTGCAATCCTCGTTTTGGATCGATTTGTTGAATTTCTTTCTTCACTTCATTTCAATTCAAGCATCCCTCCTGGCATGCAGAACATCCAATCCTTGGTTTGGCAATACTATTGTGAGAAGCTTTCAATTTTGACTCATGGAACACAGCACTACTATGACGTCATAGAACGACAACTGGTTCGACTTAACTGGCAAGCTTTATGGCCTTCTAGATTGGCCATAACTGCAATGGAGTCTTGTTTGGACATGAGATCTCCGGACTGTGCTTCATTTGTATCACAAATAGTGGCACGTATTCCATGGAGCAATATCCTTCAAACAATGCATGAAGACAGCCGACCCAGTTACCTCGCTTCTCTCTTCGGTGTTCTCGTTCGTCTCGCAGCTCGTCCACGGAACTATGATAAAGTTAGAGCCTCTTTGTTAGAACTGACTAAATCGTTGTCGCTCCGTTCGGACTGGAACAAAATAAGCCCAGAAGACGCGGCAAACATTGCATTAGCAGTAACCAAAAGTTTACCATCCGATTCGTTATCGAATCCTGTCGAGATGGTGTCCGTTATCCAAGTAATATGGAGAAAAATCTGTTGCTTTGTTGCCAGGGAACCGTATTCGGAAACATCACTATTCAAGCAGAAGCTTTGGATTCAAACCGAGTGCTCTTTGCTATTGAAATCTGAATCATCTCAAATTCCGGCTGCTTACAATTCTCTCATCTCAGATGTAAACTCATTGGCACTAAATCATTGTAAGTTATTCCCATTTGTGTTGTTTCACTTTTATTTTATTCTCAGCTAACCTTCGAGAATTCCGACTTGTGACCAGGGAACTGACCGCAATGTGGAAAAATATCACAGACACCAAACTAGGAGGTAACAAATAGATCCGAAATTTTTTTTCCAATTCTAAATTCAGAATCCATCGTTTCTATATTTGCGGAATATCTTGCCACCAATCCGACATCTCCTTTGATTTTGACTTCTGTGAATACAATCATTGAATCATTGAATGTTGATCAGTTAACAACAGCTTTAAAAGTAATTGAAAAAATCATTGCTGCTTATTTCTTGAGTAAGTTGTTTCATTTCAGAACTCGTTAAAAGAACATAAATTTCAGGAACTGATAGCAATTGGGCTGAACTTTTACACTGGATTCAATTCCCAAATGGAAGTTTGAAGTCTATCAAAAGTTATTTGATGACAGTACCCTCTTCCGAGAACAAAGTTCAAATGTTACCACTTACTCTGAAAGTTTTCATGGATTACGGTGGTTCAGATGATAACAAATTTTTCGATTTACACTACTACGTAGTCAGTATTCGTCCAAAACATGTCACTTCGGAAGCCGGATTCGTCTGTCTTTTGGCTCGTTTAATTCAATGGATGGCTTATCGCAGTCCAACGCTTCCTGCCTCATTTGCGCCAACCGACGATTTATTGCCACCTGTCATTCGGTACCTGGGAAAATCTTCAAAAGACGAATCTAGCTTTTTGACTGCTTTGATCAGTAGCAAAAAATCAGCTCATTCTCAAAAGTAATATTTCAAAATCTGGTATTGTTTCATATTTTCAATTTTTTCAGAATGCGCGTAGTTCTTCAAATTATGGAACTTTATCTAATGCAACAAACTATTGGAGAAGGGAAACGTCCAAGATGTGAAGCTAACTCACCGGTACTCAATTCGCGGATAACAACACTTAAAGAAATGGCTCAACAAAAATCAAATCAGAACATGAGTAATGCATTCAACAAAGCCACTGCCTATTTCGTCCAGATTGACACCCATCACATCCAATCGTCCTCCAAACTGCTCCTCGAAATAGGTCGTTGCGCCTTCGGAGATCGCTTTCTCAGTGATGTATAATTGTATTCTAAAACCTTCATTTTCTTCTCACATTTACTCATTTTCTGGGTTCCCTCTTTTCATGTGACAGCAAATCACGGGTTCGAAAAGCTTACCGTTTCATTCGCTCATTCTCGTCTCAGTTTCTCCCATCTTTGTTTCTATTATGCACCTCAATCTTGTAGTCATTCATGTTCATAGCTTTTTAAAAAATGGCATCCTATTTATAAATAAATGAAATCTCAATTTTAAAATGCAAAAAGCGTTGTGAATTCAATGGCAAGTGTGCTCCATTCATATGTCTTGAGGAGCCGATGGCGGATCGATAGGCTTGAGAGAAGAAGGATTGAGTACTTGGAGGAAAGAGAAATTGGTTGAAGAGACGGAGACGCGTGAGTCAGAATAAACGCGCCCAATGGCTTATTACTCTTTTTGTTTCTCAGTATTTGCGTTCTAACCCACTTTTCTTTGTTTTTTCGGCTGATTGGTTTGCAGAAAAGATTAAAAATTGAGAAGTTTCAGGGTTTTAACCATGTTATTACTACGAATAGGGGTACTGCTGCTGCTCTCAGTGGTTGTTCGTAGTGAAAAAGGAGACCCTTACGAAGTACTCGGAATTAATCGAAGAGCATCACTCAAGGAGATTAAAAGCGCTTACAAGGCTTTGGCGAAAGAATGGTTCGTTCATTTTTGAAAATTTTAAAGAATAAACAGATTCAACCTCTAATGAGGGCATTATTGAATACCATATTCAAATTTCTTAATTTAAAAAAAAGTAAATCTCAATATTTTTCTTTTCATTCCAAAACGAATAAACAAGGTCAGACTGAACCGAGGTTATATTCCATGCGCTATTGACTCCAAATACTCAAATTCCTTTTTTTTTCAAAGACTAATAAAAATAGAAATTCTATATTTCAGGCATCCTGATAAGCGGAAAGATGATGCTGCATCGACTCGTTTCATGGAAATTGCTGAAGCATATGAAGTTCTTTCAGATCCAATTAGAAAGGAACGCTATGATAAATTCGGAACGTTCGATGATGTAAAAGGTTTTGAAGATAACGCTCAGAGAGCAAGATCATTTGTAAGCTTTTCAATTTTTTTCGTTTGTTTCACAAAATTCAATTTTCAGTATGGTTTTGGAGGCGGCTTCGGTGGTTTCGGCGGATTCGGCTTCGACGAAAGTGTGTTCGAATACAAGTACAGAATGTCTTATCAACAGTATCAATTCAAAATTTTGGAACAATCTAACACGAAACCATATATCGTTTACATTTATTCCAATTATTGCCAAATGTGTTATCGATTCCATCCACAATGGAAACGAGTCATTGCTGATCTTGAGCCACTCGGATACGGAATAGCAACTGTAAACGGAAATCGAGAACAGAATTTGATGGAGAAAATGAGAATATCGCATGTGCCTGCACTAGTTGCTATTGTTGAAGGACGTATTATACCAATGCGTGTGGATACAAGCTTCAGTGACAGAACCATTGTCACATTTGCACAAAAAGTGATCCCCAGTTATTTTATGACAAAGATCAACTCTGCACTGATGTTGTCTCGATTTGTGGAACAATGGAAGAACAGTAATAAAATCTCTGTTGTCATTTTTGGAGCGGCTGCGAATCCCAGAATACGATACCTTCTTGCTGCTATGAAATATTCTCAATTTGCTCGATTTGCTTATGTTTCACTTTCTGAGAACACAGAAGAAATTCGAATTTTGAGAGAATCGGTGGATATAAAGTGTGTGCAATGCGAGAATATTTTGATCTATGGAGACATTGAACATGTGAGTTTTACTTCGAAAATGTTTTCTCATTGAATCAATTATTTTTCAGGAAGATGCTGTGGATAGGCTTTCTATTAGCGAAGCCAAGAAATTGACGATGGAAGCAATCGATGAATTCATTGAGAAGAACAAAGTTTTAACATTACCTAGAATCTCTTCGCAGGCAATGCTCGATGAGATTTGTCCAGTATCTTCTCGTTCACCACGTCATCTCTGTGTGATCCTTCCAGTCACATCTCATGGTTCAGAAACTGAGCATGTTGATGCTTTCCGTAGATACGTTAAGGATACTCAAACAATGTGGAAAGGAAAGAAAGTCAACTTTGCCTATATGTACGTGGACAAGCAGAAAGATTGGATGAGACCATTTGCTGAAAAAAGAAAAGGAGAGCTCAAAAACGAAGGAAGAGATCTATTGGTATTCTGGAGACTAGAATACAAGAAAGCTAGATTCACATGGCTAGAAGGAGCATGGACTGGTCACAAAGAAACTGATGACCTCATTATGAATGTTGTTGAACAAAGGAAACGATTGGATGAAACATGTACTGTTGGCAATGTAAATGATGAATATGGTCTCTCAATATTTACAAGATGTAGTCGTGCTTTCTGGAGAATGTGGGAAGTCGTGTGGTTCCATCTTTCTAACGAAGAGACTTACATGTTCCTTTCTGCTGTTGGAACACTTTTCATGATCATGTCTATCGGATGGTTGTGCAGTTACTTCAATGAAAAACCTTCTGATTTCAAAAAACGTAAACCAAAAGCAAATGATGTGGCCGATTTAACTGGTGATCCGACTACCACAAATGAATGGCATCCAGATGATCCAAATACCAAAAAGAAAGAAAGCGAAAGTTCGAAACAACAATCGGCTGGAAAATCGAAATTGGCAGCTGTTATGAAACCATTGATTCATGAACTGAGAGCGGAGACATACTTTGGTATGATTAGGTTATTAAAACCTGGATGTCGGTCAATGATCCTTCTTGTGGATGAAGAGAATAAAGATGCTCTACTCAACAAATTCTCACAATATGTCTACCCACTTCGAAAGTGAGTTCTGAAAAAAAAAGAACCTCCAAATACAATATTTTCTAAATTTCAGCAACAAGACGTTTTCATTTGGATTTTTGGTTGTTCCAAAGAATTTGAATTGGTTCCGAAAACTTCTTGAGCACACACTACCCACAGATGGAAAACCTACTCCAGAACCGGATGTCAGTCAATCAATGTATAAACGATTGAAACTGATAAATCACCATCACACAATTGGAACTGTTTTGACATTGTGTGGATG